>WSXT02022579.1:0-28906 GCA_011762715.2 Neuroterus valhalla | reverse complement strand
TTCTTGGGTCGCTCCGTGTGCTTAAGACACACGAAGGTTTCGCCGGCCCGTCGTTGTGATTTTGTCGCACATGTGGTAACTCATCCCACGGTCGTGAGACGTGGCCATAGGGTCAGAAATAATTATTTTTGAGCTTGCATATTTCTTTAATTTCACAAATATTTGTGACTTTCTCATGAATGCGCGAACGCAGGAAATTTTTTTATTTAATCTATACTGAATGGGTATGCAAATGGATACAATATAAATTTTTACCTGCCTGTTCGGGTCAAAAATAAGCATTTTTGAGCTTGCAATACTCTAAAATCTCAAATATTTCTTTACTTTCCCCAAGATTTGTGACTTTAACATGAATGCGCGAACGCAGGAGATTTTTTTATTTAATCTATACTGAGTGGGTATGTAAATGGATACAATAGGAATTTTTACCTGCCTGGTCGGGTCAGAAATAGGCATTTTTGAGCTTCCAATACTCTAAAATCTCAAATATTTCTTAAATTTCCTGAATATTTGTGACTTTAACATGAATGCGTGAACGCAGGAAATTTTTTAATTTAATCTATACTGAGTGGGTATATATATGGATACAATATGAATTTTTTCCCGTCTGGTCGGGTCAGAAATAAGAATTTTTGAAACTCTGGTGTTAATAAATCTATAATTTTTCTTTATTTTGACATATATTGACGATGCGCGAACTGGAGACATTTTTTCTTTGGGCTCAACTTTTCCAGGAGTTATTTTGGGACCCACCAAAAACTTTACAGCCCTAACCAAAAACGATTGTGGAAATAATTATTTTTCCGACACGCCCTACTGTACAGTCTTTCCCTCACCACAAAGTATTTGGCCCAGTGACGAGAAAATATAATTTTCCTTTATTTTTCGGCGACGTGATGGGGACAAATGGACTTCGAGTTTAGTTTCAGCTACACAAAAAACGAATAATGCATATAGTCTGAACCCTAGGCCAGAATTTCTTCCTTTTTTTTGCGCAGTCATGTTATTTATTTGTTATAAAAATGCAGAGCCCTTTGACGAGCATTGTAACATGGCAATTAGAGGCCTCCATTATACACTGCATGCTCCCGAGTTCATATTTCATTCACCCTTGTTTCACGTATGCATGTGTTTGTGTACCCGGCAGTTATGAACCCTGGAGATCTAACAGCTGTACTAAGAAACTAAATCCAAAGTCGCTCGCCACCAAATAGTTTGAGTTCCTTTCCGCAAGTTGTATTCGACTTGATACAGTGCTCATTTCTGACGTCTGTTGCGCTACTCAAATTGTAATTATTGAGTTGATGAACGGAATTGCAAGGGCCGTCAGGAAACTTCGAACATCTCGAAAGATGCTTTCAAGACCTATAATTGTGTGGAAATAGTTTACCCAAGTTCTAGATGTAAATTTGTGACGCGATTTGCGTATTGTATGAAAAAGTCTCATGGCAGTCCGGTGTAATGTCTGCCCCAGGTCTAGCTTTATCTAGACCCAAAGTCGGAAAAATTCGACCTAGCCTAGGTCAAGAGCTAGTTCATCTCAGGACTCTCTTTGTCTGGACTGCCTAGCCTAGAAGGTCTAGTTTAGGACTGAACTAGTGCTAGTAAGATATCCTTGAACAAGAAAATTTACAAGTTTGGTCTGTTGGATCTGAACTGACCCAGAACTGGCACTAATTAGCTATCCGACAGCAAAAATCTTAAAGTTCAGTTCGGAAGGTCTAGTTCTGCCCAGGACTGGCACTGATCAGTTATTTCAGATAAGAGAAAAAATCTGAGTTCGATCAGCGGATTAGGAGTGTCTGATCCGCCAATAACTAGCAGCTGACCAGGTCATAACTTGCGGCTGATCAGAAAATATCTAGTCCGGTTGGCTCCAGGTCTGGGAACCACACTACACTGTACCTTTTGATTCGTGAGATAATTAATTTATATCTGGTTTGAGAAATTCCCTACAGTACGAAAGACGGAAATTCACCCAGATGTTCTATTTTTGTAGCGGAATTCTGATACCTTTTTTTATTTTGAGTGGCTAAGTTCAATTCTGGCGTCCGAATTTTGATACAGTACCTTAAAATCCCCCTAACTTAGTGGAGATATAAGAACTAAGCGAAACTTTTTTAAGCAAGAAGGTTTTATGCAGGCATGGTTTCTGAATAGCTAAATTCAAACCTGGAAACATATTTTTTCTACATCGCCTCAGAATCCCTTCATCCTAGGAGAGAAAGCGGATCATCGAGTAAAACTCAAGCTGGTACGAAGGTTTTATTTTTCTACGGAAAGGCTAATATTTCTACGTATTTTGAGTTTTCGAATTCATATCTGCCATGAGAAATTTTCTACGGTACCACAGAATTTCCCTAGCCTAGAGAAGAAAGTGATGTGTAGGTGCAAATGATATACGTCCCAGTCTCACTAGACGAATTCTGGAACCGCGTGAAAAAATTCTGATCACAAGTTTAACCTCAGCTACTGATAATAAGCAAACATATCAGCTTTTCTATGATTGAATGAAAACCCCGTACAAGCTCGAGTTTTTCTCACTGTTCCGCTCTTTCTCCTAAGCTAAGGGCATGCAGAGGCAATAAGAATAATTCTCATGTCTGATTTGAACTTAGCTAATCGAAATACGAAGGAACCACATTTGCCTAATAATTTTTCATTTAATTATTATTACTCTTAAGAAGCCTGAAACTTCCAAAGCTGCCAAATTTTTTCCAAGGATAAGGGAACATCGTAGGCTTGAGAGGAAATACTAAGGCTGTGTTTGGATTTAGGCACAGTTAGAACAAAGTGTGAATGGAATACTCGTTTCGGGGTATGCCATTCACCTGCAACGAAAGTTACTATTGGTAGTGTAAATGTTACCAAGTTGAGCAGGGTGTCATTCGACGATCACTTGGGATACGGATTTCTATTTTGACAACTTTGTCGAACGTACGCCATAGTCTTTGGACATTGCAAGGTGCGTTATATGCACCTTGTAATATTAGGCCATAACTCTATACATGCAGGTAGCCTACGTGAATGCAATGCAGACGATCTTTTAACGCGATGTATTATGATTACTGATTAGTATTATACCCTGGATAGAAGATCCAGGGTATCATACAGACCAGGCCCATATTTGTGACGTCATCCACCATCTATAGTAAAATACCGGTCAGTGTCTCAGCACCCTTTATTAAGTAGGAATAATCAAGCCGCTATCTTTGTACCGAAACCTATAAGAAATAGAATGATACACCTCCAGATACCTTTTATTCTTACTTGGCGCAAAGGTTTGGGAACCGAGATAGCTGCTTGCATGTTCCTATCTAATCGAATACCCTTGTTCTACATGATGCAATCAACACACCATCTATACTTCAAAGACCATGGCGGAACCTCAAAAAAGCATCAGTCAAAAATATTCCAAATACTTGGCTTATTATACCCTTAGTATGGCACTATAAACACGAGTATGTACATCCGCCATTTTGGGTCCTTAGAGTAGAAGGAGTATGTATACAGCGCGTACATCAAACGTGAGAACTGAAGCTCGATTGTGATAAAATTAGCTTTTGATATTCAAAATAATAGTTTGAATTTGTTGATAAACATGCAAGGAAACGTGTGTGTAAATAGTCTTATTTTCAATAGAATCACATAACCTCAATTAAAATCATTTTGTACCTAAAAAGGTTAATTTCCACCCAAAGAGATTGACTAACCACCAAACGACGAATTTTTAAAAAAATTGCATGGATTTCTCATTAAATGGAATTTAATTGAAAGAATAATTTAAATTTAAATAAAGCTATTCCCACTATATTATCTTTTTGTTCTAGGATTCACCTGTTTTCTTAAAAATTCGTCCTGATGGATTATTATTTTGTCTTTGTTGGCTAAAATGACCTTTCCCGATGAAAATTCAACTGTTTTGTTCGAAATCCATCCTTTTTGAATGAAAAACCATCTCGCATAATTGAAAATTACCTTTCCTGTTAGGAATTCAATTGTTTTATAAAAAATTTGTCCTCTTGGCAGAAAATTGATGTTTTCAATCGAAAGTTCAACCTATGGCTTGAAAACTGAATTAATCTTTTTTCTGGACGTCTGCTTTATTTTTTAAAAATGTCACTCTTTGGTTTGAAATGCGCTCTTTATACTGAAAATTCATCAAATGTGGATGTTTTGCGAAAATGCATCTCCATTTCAGAAGTTTGAATATTCTGTTGAAAACTTGATTTATTTGTTGACAATTCGTCTATTGGTTAAAAAATAATTTGCTTAACTAACTATGTGTCTTTGTGGGATAAAAATCGATCTATCTTGTTTGAAGTTTAATCGATTTGTTGAATTTCAGTCTTTTTTGTTAGAGTCATCGTTTTCATTCAAAAGTTCAACTATTCAGTAAAAATTTTATCCTTCTGGATTGAAAATTAATCCTCCTTTGTGGAATTCCAATTTTTTCATGAAAATGTATCTTTTCTCGGGGGTGTAATTATTTTATTAAAATTCAAAATCTTTTGTTGGAGCCATCTTTATGTGTCTGAATTTTAACTGATCTGTTGAAAATCTGTCCTTTTTTAAATGGGAATAATCTAACTTGGTTGAGAATGAATTTATATGATTTCTATGATGATTCAACCAGTCAGTTTGAAATCGAACTGTTCTGCTGAAGTCATCTTTATTGCTCAGGAATTAAAGTATATTTTCAAAATTCGTCCTTTTGGTAGCAAACTTATCATCGGAATTAAAAATTCAACTCTTCGGTTGAAAATTGAGAAATTCAATCAGGAATTCATCCATTTTTTGGAATTCTTGTTTCGGTCGAGAATTCAATTCTTTTGCTTGAAATTCGCATTTTCGAGAATGAAATTCATCTTTCTTGGTTAAATATCACCTGTCCCATTTTACATGCAGCATTTTTTTATCAATTTTTAATAATAAAATTATATGAACCTCTTGCCTTTTCGGATTAAAAAGTCAAATGATTTATTGAAAACCCAACTCATTGGACTGAAAATTTAAATTCCTTCAAAAATGTTGTCTTCAAGGCTTGAAAATTCATTAACTGCGTTGAAAGTTCGACTATCCGGTTGTAAATACGTCTTTTTATGCGGGAAATAAAACAAATGGGTATGAAATTGAGCTCATTTTGGTAGGAAACTTATCATCGGAATTAAAAATTCAACTCTTCGGTTGAAAATTGAGAAATTCAATTAGGAATTCATCCATTTTTTGGAATTCTTGTTTCGGTCGAGAATTCAATTCTTTTGCTCGAAATTCGCATTTTCGAGAATAAAATTCATCTTCTCGGTTAAATATCATCTGTCCCATTTTAACTGCAGCATTTTTTGATCGAATCTTAATATCAAAGTTATATGATCCTCTTGCCCTTTTGGAATTAAAAGTCAAATGATTGATTGAAAACCCAACTCATTGGACTGAAAATTTGAATTCCTTCAGAAATTTTGTCTTCACGGCTTGAAAATTCATTAACTGTGTTGGAAGTTCGACTATCCGGTTGTAAATACGTCTTCTTAAGTGAAAAATAAAACAAATGGGTATGAAATTGAACTCATTTCCTAAAAGAATAATAATAAAACTGAGGCTAGTCAAATGCATTTGCAGAATATCTTTCTCCTATTCAAGAATTTTGTATTTTGAGCAGTGATAGAAAGCGGGTGATTAAGCGCTTGATGCTGTAAGATACCAGAAGTATCATTCTGATGAGAGACGACAAATATAAGGACAAGAAAAACCACTGGAAGTCCACTGGAAATCTTGCTGTAAGCCTCGGGGTATTTGTCAACGTTCTTTCACCATAAGAAAGGGAAAGATAGCAAATATTTGTCCTAATACTAAAAAACGACCAATGAAATTTCCTGTGGGCCAAGCAAGGAGGACCACCTTATCTTGACCTGGAAATACATGAGTTCATGGTAGTAGAGACATAATCTTTCACCATAGACGGATAAAACTGTGTCTATTATCTTACCAGTCATTATTCAACCCAGGAACATTTTTTTAGATTTACTCCTCAGAATATATAAATGTCCTCTGCGGATTTTATGCCATTATATTTCTTATTTAATAGTGTATCGAAAGGAATATTAATGTTCCTCATTAGGTACAAAATTATTGCAAATTATTGCAAAATTATTGTAAACAAAACCTCATGAATTTTCAAGAGGGGTAAACGTTTTGCTGAAGACTTGCTCATGGAGCTCAGCAAGTAACTAAATTAGTCTCTCAATTACATTGCGTCAACTTCAGGTTCCATTTAAGGGGCTTTGTAATTTTCAATAGACTCAAGGAGATGAATCAACACTAAAGAATATTCGGAGATTCTGGGTCATGAAGCCTGGAGGCGCGTCCTACTATTAGTCGAGAAGTAAAGCTTCGGATTAGGTTACAAACGGTCGGGTCTCGCATTTGTGGTTGAACACAGTTGCCACAGCAGCCGAGTGACAGATGCAGGAGGAAACGATTATTTTGAGACAAAACATAACACATACCCACTGAATTATACGACTCGTCGTGACACAGTGAATTGAGCTGAGATTTGGTGAATGACAACTTAGATGTTTGCGATGCTAGAGAAAGTATCATCTTCTTCAAAGATATGAATAGCTGGGTTGCTGTTAGGCGCGGGGGTACAAGGAACGTCCTTCTCATTTTCGACACTCGAAATAGAACTTCAACAGGAGAAAATTGATTGTATGATTGATATTATTGTAGCGGATAGATGACTAAGAGGACTTGCAAAAGATACAAGCGCCAGGAAGACCTCTAAACGTGAAACAGATCATTTCCAAAATAAAAATTGACATGCAGTCGTAGCATACGCGAGTTGAAACAGACAATCTACAGATGTCATAAGTCCAAGTCGTCGTGAATAAGACTGGGCCAACTTCACACGAATGGGAGACAAGATGAAGCAATGAAAATAAAGAGGGTGAGTTTGCTGTCCCACGGAAGAACCTAGTCGGTGACTTTTTCCATAGTGACTATTTTCAGGCATATCGGCATGAGTAAATAACCGCTATGGCGAGTGTCGCTTACTAGGGTTTTCTTTGGGGCAGCAGAAGCAAATAATAATACGAAGAAGCATCTTCAGAATGTTTTCGCAGTCTGAGGTAGTCCCAAATTCGAAAATGCATATAGGGATAAGAATATTGAAGCAAAAATGCTAGTCGAATAGTGCAAAGACAAGGAAATAAGAATGATTGGAAGCATAGATTGACAAAAAAAGACGAGAGAGAAGTAGCACTAAGGTAGTCCGCATTGATGATGTCGGAATGTCCTGAAATTCGAACAATGTGGAAGACAGAATGACTGATCTTCTTAGGAATATAATAGATGTCAGCCACAGATCAAAACAATAGAAACACAAAAGATGAAATAATAGTTCAATCAGTAGCAGGTAGTGAAGGAAGAACAGTTTTATCGACATTATAATTCTAATCATGAAACTGAAGGATACTAAAGCTGCTGGTGTGAAATGGCATCACCGTTGAAATGCATACGAGCGGTTGCGGATATCTTGTTGGCGTTTTAAGTGAATTTGTGAATGTGTGTGCTTTCAACGATGAAATTTCGAATGACTGTACTAATTAGAGAGCAGTAAAACTGCTATGTACTGTGGCTTGAATAGTTCCAAGCATTCTTGATGAAAAGGTCGTGAAGAAGACTAGAAAGGCTCTAGAAAGTCCTAAGAGGATCTTAGCCGAAAAGATCATATGCATATCAGATATCCAGCTGATATAGTAACAGGAAGGAAGTTGAAAATATAGGGAAAAATGGGCTGTAATTCTGCTAATTTTGAAATATTTTCAAAATGGTAGAAAGAGCATAACTTCAGAAAGTCTTGAAAGAGTATAGGATAGATGATTGGTTCCTGAAAGCAGTCAGAGCAATTTGTAATGGTAATAAATTAGGTATTAGAGTAGAAGGACAACTGAGTGATTTGTTCGATATCAGGAAAGGCGTTAGACAAGGATGCGTTAGGCCTCCACAGAAAATTCATGGCTCCCGGAACAGCGTTTTTGAAAGTGTTTTTGGGAGAAGTGGTGAAAAAACAGTAAGCAACATCAACTCAAATGATGAAGCCAGGCTGTAATGTACAAAGCAAATAATGAATGAGATCTTAGAGAGTGTGGTGTAGAAGAAACATCGTTTGACAAGAGCATAAGGAATTCACTGCAAAAATTTGGTCATATTGAGGAAATGAATGAAGAACCATTAATCAATGAAGTTTATTCAAGTAAGGTGAGTTATAGCATAAATGTGTATAATATACAGGTGTGTAACACAGCCTGCTCAAGGAGATGCATGTATGTAAAGGAAGCGAAGAATATGAGCAAAGGAAGATAAGTGTAAAGAACAATCGTTTATAGGAGAAGAGGATTCACTAAATATAAGAGATGTTGGATACTGATGAACTTCTAGAATGATATGTTAACTATTCCTACTTTCCTCTTTTTTATTCCCCTAACCTAAACTCCTCATCTGAATTCTCTGATAAGCAGTTGTACAGCAGGACAAGGAACAAACGAGCTACGCTTAGAAAGAAAATGGGTGGATTAATGGTTTAATAAAAATAAAAACATCATTGCTACAAGAGTCAACCTATATATATGCAGTAGGAAACCATTTTTCAGAGACAAGAGATAACATATACGCACTAACTCCTGTAGGTGCCTAAATTCATCGCCTAAGCTATTGATTTTCCTTTTCGTGATGTAACAGTAAAGATAACTAGTTACTTTCGAAAATTAAATCATCCATAAGAGATACTGGGTCCTGTTGCCCGGAAGCGAGTTCTACAAACTATCAAGGCTAATTAATACTTCGGATAACGTTACAAAAGGCTGGGCATCACATTTGTGATGGTACACAGTTGCTACAGAAGCCAAGTGTCAGATGCATTAGAAAACACCTATTCAAGGACAAAAACTAATTCACACCCTCTCACCTCCTGTGTTATCCTAATCCATCCCAACAGTTATTGGCAGTTATTGGTGATTTGTTTTGTGATTCTGGTTTCAAGTCATGGAGCTTAGATGCGTGTCCAATAATAAGTCAAGACTAAGTGATGTTTCGGATTAACGAAACATCACGATGTTTTGGTGACGATTCATTCAAGATTCTTCGAATGATACGCTGGTACTTGCAATGCTTGAAAAAGGATCATCCTACTCAAACATATAAATGGCTGGATGTTCTTTGGTGCACGAAAAAAAAAGTCAAGTGAATTTAACGATAATTAGTTACTTTTGTAGAGTAACTTACGCATAACTTGTTTTGGGTCATAGAGCTTACATGCGCGTTCCATGAAAAGTCAAGAATACGTGATGCTTTCGATTACGTCTTAAAAGGTAGTGACGATTCGTCTGAGATTCTTCGAATGATACTGTAGTACTTGCGATGCTTAAAAAAAGATTATCTTACTCGAACATATGAATGGGTGGGTTATTCTTTAATGCAAGAAAGAAAAGTCAAGTGAATGTAACAATAACTAGTTCCTTGTGTAGAGCAATTCACTCATAACTGGTTTTGGGTCATGGAGCTTACATGCGCGTCCCATAAAAAGTCAAGACTACGTGATGTTCTGGATTACGTCACAAAAGGTGGTGACGATCCATGCAAGATTCTCCGAATGATACTCTAGATACTTGCAATGCTTGAAAAAAGTTCATCCCACTCGAAGATATAAATGTCTGGGTTGTTGTTCAATGCAAGAAAAAGACAAGTGAATGTAATGATAACTAGTTCCTCTTGTACAGTAACTCACTCAGAACTGGTTTTGGGTCATGGAGCTTAGATGCGCGTCCCATAATAAGTCGAGACTCAGTGATGCTTCGGATTACGTTTCGAAAGGTGGTGATGATTCATCTGATATTCTTCGGATGATACTCCAGATTCCTGCAATGCTTTAAAAAAGATCATCCTACTCGAACATATAAATGGCTAGGTTGCTGTTAAACAAAAGAAAGAAAAGCGAGTGAAATCAACGTTAATCAGTTCCTTCTTATGAGGAACTGACCGATGACTGTTTCTGAATTAGAAAGCCCTGATATGCACCTCATAATAATTGAAAATTCAGTGTTGTTTAGGATTGAGTTACAAACGGCCAGGTCTCGCATTTGTGGTGGTACGCAGGCACCGCAAAAGCCAAGCGACAGATGCAGTAGGAAACAATTATTTGAAGACAAAAGATAACACATACCCCCCTATCTCCTCTATGTATCTAAATCCATCCCTCCAGCAGCGAACCCAGTGAAACTGGTGGAAATTTGCCAAGGGTGTCAGGACGTCGACGAATAGCACTCAGTACAAGTACGCGCATGTTGTCAGTGTGGTGCAAGATTTACATTGTGGAACTTGTGTACGTATCCGACATGTACAATCATACAAGTGTCTAAGAGGCCTTGTGTGTTCATAGTTACACACGTGAACTACCACACGGCGAGCAATACCAGCCATGTTCGACCTTAGTCGTGGAAGAAGCCGTAAAATTTATACCAAGTATAATATATCGAGGAGCTGCTGGGGATACACGCGGTGCGGCGAGGGAGAAACTCGACTATTTTTCGTGTCAAGAACGGGCTAAGGAATGTCTTCGGTTTGATTTATAAAAGAGAAGCGGTTTGTAGTCGAAAAGCCCTTTGTCTGACGAATAACGGCTCGAATACCACTTTGAAAAGCAAAGGGTACTTTGTCGAGGGAGGAAAAAACAAAAGAACCTTCCCAGACTCAGAAATAACGTCAGCATTTCCACGGGGAGTGTCACATTTTTTCAACACGAGATTTTCAGGTAATCTGCAGGACAAATGCCTGGAGAAACCAGCCGAAATTCGACCTTATCTTTATTTTGGTATCCAGAAACATTGTGGTACTTGGAGATGGAGTTTTGTATTGATTCTTCGATTAGTCTTTGGAGAATTAGTCTTTGAAGTCTTAAAAAATCATAAGATATTTCAATTATCAACTTCAGAAAAAAAATTCTACTCTTGGATTAAAACAAACTTTGTGCACAACTTCTCATAGATGTTTGTCAGAAAGCAATTGTTATTCTATCCTTCAAAAGTTTTGGGAAAGTGATGGCCAATCGAAAAGTTTCAGTCTTAACGGAAATTATTATTGTTCGACTAAGGGGATTGATCCCATTCCATAAAAATTTTTTTTTTTCACGCAATAGATCAATTCGAACTACATAGTTGGAGAAGATTCTTATCTATAGAAGATCAATTTTCATGACAAAAGTTGAGGTTTCAGCTAGGAAAGATGATTCTCTAAATATTGAGAATGGAATAGATCAATTATGAGTCGAGGGAAATAATTCCCAACGGGAAAAAATTAATTTCCAACATCGATTCTTATATAATGAGTGTAATTTTTGAACAAGCAGAAGATAGTTAAACCGATAGAATCATTTCTGATAGACTAGTTGCCTATCCAATATAATCAGATAGATTCTCAGCAATAAATCTGATAACCAATATCTGAAGCAAAAAATACAATTATTTTAGGCAAAAAAAAAAAAAAATTGTAGGAAATAAATAATTTTCATTCAAATGATAACGTTTTTGAAGTAGACAATTTTTTCTGCTATGTATATAAGATTTATTAGCAGACTTCTCATGAAAGATAATTGGAGGATCAATTCCTTTCCCAATGTAGCTCATTTTTGTCATTATATTCCATTGATTTTGTTTGCGGACGTGTCGCAGAACAATGTAAGGCCATTTTTTCAACGAAATAAATCAATTTTCTCATAACTTTATCATCATTTATTTCCAACCAAGAAAGCAACGGATTTTAAACAGAAAGAAGACAAAATTCCAACCAAAAGAGATCTATTCCCAAAAATACATTTAAATGTAGATACTCAAACTAAAGAAGTTTTGAAGAATAATTTTAAAATGAAATATAGTAGGATTTTTTTATAATAATGTATAATAATGTATAATAATGTATTTCAACCAACCAGTTTAATTTTCGACCCTAAAAATACGAATTTACAGTAAAGAATATATTAATATTCCACACGAAATAGTTGAGTGCAATCCAAAAAGATAAATTTATGAAAAAATAATAACATTTTCAAACAACGAAGATTTTGAAGTCGAAAAAAGAAAACACATAAACGGTCTAGCCGGATAGCGTGGTTGAATCTAATCTGAGCGACTAGGTAAAAGTAGACACACCATCTAATCCCATATGGAAAATAATACCAATATAGGGAAAAGTAGGGAATTCTGAGACACACATCATTTTTGCATAATATCTCTGCCGAAAAATCCTTTTTTCAAATACTCAGAACCTTGATGTTTACCATATGTAAAAACAAAACTTCGGGCTCATACCGATTCATAAAATAATTTTTTTCTGGAGATTCACATGACTTTTAAAAAAACTGACTTTTGGGATTTTGAAAAATGGTGGGAAATGGTGAGACACCACGTAAACCGGATTAAAACTCAACATCTTCAAGCCACGAAGCTTATTAGGGCTAAGAAAATCGGTTTAGAATGATTATTAAGAAATATCTTCAAAAATATAAGTCACTTTCACAGTTTTTGCATGTGAAAACATAAGCAGCCTAATCAAGCTCATCTCCTCTTTTGCTTAATATCGCAGCATGGTGGCTACAAAACGGGAAAAAGTCAAGAATACTAAACCAAATACAATTTAACGTACCGCGAAACACTGATATGGAGTGTCTCACAGTTCCCCACTAGAAGTATCTCAAGATTCCCCACGACCTATATTTTGCATTATAGCGATGTGTAAACGACTGAAAGACTTTCCGTCTAAAATGAATTGTATGAGTCGAAGGGCAAAAGCTGAACGAAAAAAATTGAATAATTACTCGAGTGGGTCTTGAACAGCACTTCCAAAACATGGGCAAACACAGGAGAGCGAAGAAACACTGGGAAACTCGATTTTTGAGTCACGGTCACAGCGGAGGATCCGTCACCGTTGACACGTGCGCAAATCACAGCGTTGTCTCACGATTCCTCACGTCTCACGATTCCCCACTTTCCCCTACCGATTTCGAGCCCCAAAAACCCATGCGCATGCACATAATCTCTTTTTCCCAATCTTTGTCAAAAGGAAAAGATTTTTTTTTACAATTCTAGGGGTTTTCAAGCCCTACAAAACGAAGATAGACGTATCTCAGAAAAAAATATATTACATATGTATTTTTACTTCAGAAGTACGTAAAAATTTATTATTTACCCTTTTCTCTGTACTGAAGAAAAGATATGAGCAATGTGCGATAACGAAGTTCAATCTTCTGAAGTTCTGGTTAGCAAAAGGAGCATTTATTTCATATTTCTAAAAAAGGTAGTTTCAGTAAAAAATAATGATTACGAGGCGTAACCTTTTTTCAATCTTCATTAATATAAGGACTCAAAATCAAATATTTCAACTCACCACGTACATAGTCATAACAATAAGTTTTTTTGTGGATCTTATCATTTTCAAAAAATATGTAGCTGTTTTCCTGCATCTTTAGTGATGTAAACTGATTTCCAACTATATCTGATTACAACACTTAAGCAACAACACTTATTCCAAATTCGTTCATTAAAAAGCATGAAATTTAACAGTGAGTTCCATATGAACGGAGCAATCGATTGTCTAATTGGTGACGTAATATTTTAAACTGTTGACCAATGATGCCATGAACCTTGGACCCCGGGCCTCGGACGTTACGCTGAAAACCGTTATTGACTTTAGAATGTGATCGTGATTGAAATTTTCACGAGAATCGTTGGAGCAGCACTAGCACTGGGGTCTAGAGAGGAATATATGACACCAGTTGTACTTTTGAGATTTTCACTATTTCATTATCTTTTCGTGATAGAAGTAAAACTGTTCCGATTCCTGTGATTCAAGTTTTAATGTACTGATAATCATAGAGGATTTTGTATGTAAATAAGATGATACGCAAGAGGAACGAAATCCCTTTCGTTCCTCAGATAATTATATAATAATAACTACTAAATATAAACGTTCCTCGGATAATTATATACAAGTGATGCATGTCTAATAATAAAAATCATAGAAATATTCCGATTTCTACGATTTGAATTTGTTGTAAAGCTATGACAATAGGGTATCAAATGTGTGATAATTGGTTGAAAATTGTACGAAATGCAAGGAGTTGCATTTTCGTAAAATCTACAAGTCATAAACCATGCTCGTATAATTTTTTACCGGTGTCATATGTATTTCCAAATAAATAAGTTGTAAGCAGGGTCTTTGAGATTTGAACCGGTTTATTATGTCAATGCTAGTCTGTGGGGGTATATTAGGATCGTTGACGCTTCTCTTCCATGTCACATTTACGAGGAAATTTTTGCACATTGTCCCACTAGCTAATGTACATTTAAAATGCTTCATAGTCTTAGTACAGCAAAACTTCAATCACGAAAATCGGACCATTTTCACTTTTATTACGAAACGATAAAGAAATAGCAGAAATCGCAAAGGAAACTCAATTTTTGCGATTCAAACTTTGTTGTAAAGCTAGACCCCAACGCTCTCGCTGCTCCAACGATGTTCGTAAAAATTTCAACCAGTATCATATTCTAAAGTCAATAACGCTTTTCAGCATAACTTTCGAGGTGACGTCATATTCTGAATTCAATAACGCTTTTCAGTGTTATTTACATTCAATAACCTGTCCATAATATTTGCATAATCTCGGTTTGCATAGTACACCGAAAACTCCATATTACTAGGGTAGCAATATTAGAGTTGTCGCAAGGTTAGTTTGTCGTTGTCAACAAGATATACAGAGCATCGTTGTCGTAAGTTTACATTGTGTCGCTGTCAGAGCGACACACTTCGCTAAGATCCAGCTATAAGAATGACACATGTACTTTGACAGTTATTGGATACTTACCTTCAAACAAATCAATATATTTGTCGAGCCCCCATTTTTTCAGTCTATTTTCCACCCACGCATACATTTTGCACTAAAATTATATCCATTTCAACTTTACGAAACTTTACCATGTCAAAATAAGTTAAGATTTGAGGCTATGCGAAAATTAACAGACGCAGGTAGGCATAGCAACGCCACCGTGACGCTGTCGCAGCACAACCGTATAGGTCTCAGAGCAATACACTGTTCGTGGCTACCGTAGAGATACGTATATTGCTACTACAGCAAAACTGTATTGCTACGATAAATTAAAAAGTCTGTAGCGCTGTCACAGCAATATGGAGTTTTCCGTTTACGGTTTCGGCACATCAACAACGTACCCATTCGTTGCACATGTTGTCACAGGTTCACAAAAAGGACCTTTTTCTGACCGGCGTAAGATTTTTCTTGATATTTGTTATTGAAACTTCTTTTTTGACGAATATAAGTACCATCACCAATTAGAAAAAGCGTATCATATTTTATACAAAGAAATTTTCAAACTATATTGGTAGTATGTCCTCTTGTTATGCCTGTCCTTTGATCAGAAGCAACAGCAACTGTTTTTGAAAAAAGGTTGAATGAGTAATAATGAGTAAAAATAGCTTAATTGGAAGAACTGTAACTCAAATAGAACCGAGGATCACGCAAAAACAAGTGGAAATATGGTTTTCAATTTCTGAACGCTTTTGACTTTTTCGAAAAATCTTGATGTTCCATGAAGATATTAGCTACAACAGTTGAAACTGGAGATCCCATTGCCTCCAATGCGGTTTGTTCGTAGAATTGGTTGTTGAAAGAGAAATAAGTATTATTGAGACAGTGTTATATTCAAGGTATGAGACTAGAGGGAATTTTCGCGAAATATTTAATAATATCGATTGTACCAGGGATTGGTACTTTCTTAAAGGAAATACTACGTCCAAACTCAAAAGGATGTATGGGGGATGAATGTGGACGTATTGCATCTTCCTAGTGAAATCGAAAGAATTTTGGATGTTAGCGATAGAGTTTCCTGTAGAATGATTAAGTTCTCTGGTGCAAAGGGTGGTAGTTTGTCGGTTGGTGAGTTTTTGTTCTGCTGACTATTGTTTTAGGGGATTCATTTTACAGTTTTCTGTATGTCTTGTGAGATAGAAGGTCTCTGATGTTGTTTTCGTAATCTTCTTTATTTAATATCACTGTCGAGTTGCCTTCATCAACAGGTGATGCTATGATGTCTAAGCGTCTAAGGTGGACTAAGCTTCAGATCCAAGGGTGTTTGGTGAGAGAACGTGATATTTTCATTGTTTTTTGGAGGTAGTGTGTAAATTACATTTGGTATGTTGTATTCTTTTCTCCGAGAGAAGCAAACCTGTTTTTATGTAGAATAGAGTTAGATTTGTAAGATCCCACGTTGTTTCCTAATTTCATCTGTGATTGTTGAAAGGAAACAAATCGAACCTAATGCCTAAATAAGCCTTAATGAGTACAACATAACAAGAAACCTCAGTTCCAGGTCAGAGCCAAAGAAGCAAACTGCAACGTTTGCGAAACTCGCAGAAGCATCAAACCTATCATCAATAAAACATCTCTAAATAAGATAGATCGAATGCGATACTCTCAACGTCTTTCCAATATAGACTCGATATTAAGAGAAGCAGATAAGTCTCTGATTAATAAACAAATGAAAATTATTTGATAATTTTGAATGCTTTCTCATCTACTACTAATACAGTACAAAAATGCAATCCTTTTAGCGATTTATCTATCACACAGTCATCCTTAGTATGAGAACCATCAGCTCAAAATTATTTGAACGCAATAAAAATACTTCTAGACATATTGATCGGACGGACATCCATCCGAGCTCTAACCGCGTTTGGAATGGCTCAACGTCTTCGTGAAATGAAAATCTCACGGTTCAAGAGAATATTTCGCATTCGAAGGCAACTGTGCATGTAATTTGAAACAATTTTCTGCTCTTTGCTCAGTATGAGACTACGAAACGGATAAAGTAGACAATATTTCTTTATGTTCGCTGTAAAGAACAGATTGGAAGCGCCAAGTTTATATGACATAAAAGCTTGAATATCGTTTTGGTGCAAATCCTATAAATAGTGAATCGAAATGGCGAATGTCGAATTCGCGTATCAATTGGGATGTTGTATTCCACGGAAAAATGGCCTATTTCAAACAGATCGCCCCCCCTCCCATTGTTTGATGTACGACAATTTATTAATTATAATCCAATTCCAATATGGAATTACGGAATTCCTAAATACAGTACAATCCTTATCAAATGATCGGATTAAAAATGAGAACTTTAAGGCGTAATATGGATTCAACATCAAATCATGATCAATCGTTTAGTATTTACAGAAAAAGAACAAAGAATGATAATTCCTGATAAAAATGTATGTGTTTCGCATTATAGGTCTTTTCAGAAAGCAGAAAATAGATTTCTGGTTCTTTAGAATGCGTTGCTACAATAGAAAAAAATATTTTAATGAATGAGAAATAATCTACATCACATTCGTAAATCTTGTTGAACTGACAAGTTTTGATTTTCTGATTTCTTCTTTTCTACTCTTTACTCTCTTTCTCTTCTCCTCTTCTTCTCTTTATTTCGTCTTCTCTTGACTCTCTGCTTATCTTCTTTTCTTATCTTTCTTCTTCTCTTCTTTTCTCCTTTCCTTCTCCCCTTTATCTTTTCCTTTTCTTCCTAATTCTCTTCTTCTCTTCTCTGTGTCCTCTCTCCTCCTGTTTTTATCGTGCCTCCACATTCTCTTTTCCTCTTCTTCTCTTCAATTCTTCTTTTTTCTCCTCTCCTTCTGTTCTTCTCTCCTTGTCTCCCCCTCTTCTTCTATTCTTCTATTGTTTCTCTCTTTCCCCTTCTCTTAACTCTTCCCCCTCTCTGTCCTTTCCTTTGTTTATTTCTCTCTCCTTCTCGTCTGCTCTTCTTCTCTCAACTCTGTCCTTCGCTTCTTTTCTCATTTTCTTTTATCTTCATTTCTTTACTTTCTTCTTCTCTTCCAATCTTATTATGCTCTTATTCTCTTAACTCTTTCATTTTTTTCTCCTCTTCTTCTCACCTACCCTTCATCACTTCTTCTATTCTTCTCTTCTGCTCTTCTTCTCTTCTTTTTTTCTGCTTATGGAACTTATGGTTTGACGGCGTAATCTAATGCACACTCTGTTTTTCTTAAATTGAAAACAGCCATTGACATGAATTGTCCAATTTTCCGGGTACTATAAATAAACGCACTTTAAATTATCTTGAGTTTCAGACACTGATGCATACATACATACATACATACATACATACATACATACATACATACATACATACATACATACATACATACATACACACATACACACATACACACACCCACATACATACACACATACACACATACATACATATAGATGCTCACACACAGAAAACATGCATGCATACATGCATGCAGAGGGACAGAAATGAACATTTGTCAAAAATAGCAAACCGAATTTAGTAGTGTAAACAAGAAACACCGAGCACAGCAAGATTATTAATAGTTATAAAAATTGATACTATGAAATACAAAAGTTCTTCATGAATTTTGATTTTACATTTCAATTCCGAAATTGAGCAACCCGTGAAATTTGATGATGAAAAGTGTTTTTTTGCTTGTATGGAAGAACGGAAAACCAAACTTCGAGTGTTTTCTTTCGTAAGTAAATATGTAACATTCCGCGAAGAAAAGGCCTTATCAGAGAAAAATCGATTCTTAGGTTCTAAATGCTACTGATAGTACAAAAGTTGCTCTTTCATCCCAATAAGAAAACCATTCTTCTAGCTATGCTGACGGAGCGGGCGATCGTCTTCTCGTCAACAGCTACCTCCTACAGCTTTCCCCACTCCAGCGCTTGTCGGCCGCAAGTTTGCTTTCTGCGCTGCTGCTTGGAAGGACCACAAATGGTATGTTTGCCACTGGATAATAAGCAAAAGACCCAACAATAATACAAATAGCACTGGCCGGAAGTTTTTTTTTTAATAACTAAGATGGAAACGATAATTTATCGTTATTTCATTTGGATTATGATTTTTAGATTCATAAGTTTTAAAAATAAGGAACATATCTTTCATAAATAATTAAATGTAATTTTTGTTATTTTATAACGACATAATGCATGGAACTTAAATACCTCATAATTTGACAATTACAGTGTGATTTCAATTATTGTGATCTTTGAACCAAAATACAGGATTTCCTAATGCAGCACACGCTCAATTTTCCGATTGCATACTTACAGAGGAAATTGAATATTTATGCTTATAAGCAGTGAAATTCGGTTCAGGAAGCATCCAAAAACATCATTTTTTAAAAACAAGTGTTATCGAAAACACGTATTCTGGAATGACCTACGGTCGGAAATGAAGCATAAAAAAACAAAGATAAAATATAAGATAACTAATTCACTCATTTAAAATTACGCAGGTTCTGAGCCATACGCGCAGTGAAAAGGAGCATTGCAGCGACAAATATACCGTTCACGCATGCAACCAGCAGCAGCGCAGGAGGGAGACGAGCGCTGGAGTGGGGGAAGTTGAGACAAGTATCTGTCGGCGAAAACTGACTCCCAAAGTTCTATCGTTTTTTTAATCGCTCCTCCTGTCGAATTTGTAAAATCTCCGTAAGGGTCTTCCCCTCACAGAACGTCACATTTTCTGGAGAAAGAAAAGCCTCTGTGAAATATTTTGTGTTCAACAAGGCTAAAATCCTCACTTTCCTGAGCTTTGAGCTCAATTAGGTCGCATTGTGTTTCAAAAATAGTAAATGTCCTTTTTTCGCAAAGATTCCTTAGGTTTTTGGCCCATTGGTTCACTTGTAAGGGAGAAGTTGTTTTCAACCAGAAATCTCGATAAAATAATTCTCGAGATTTACGAGCGGTCGTTACGAACTCCACAAAATCCGGCCACCGTGATCTTCTCACAAGCGACATGCGAGCTCCTGAACATAAAATCTCAAGTATTCATCGGCCGCCCAAGTTGAAGCTATAAACGTATAGTTCACTTTAATTCACCGAAAGTCTGGGTTTGAAAAAAACCGTTTTTCACAGTTGACGTATTCAATTTCATCCGCTACCATTATTCCAGATGAGTTCCAGCTCAGTCAAGAAGAAACGCATCAAAGAAAGCTCCGGAATCAGCTGAAATTTCCACTTGAAAAGCTGCGTCATGAATTCCAAAAAGAAGTATGGACTCAATGAATTATTCCTGCAATAATCTGATTTTATATCAGAAGCTATTCTCATTTTTCCAGTATTAGATGAGTCATTTGTCTTATCTACACAATTCCATCTTGTCATTTTTCTTAGGGGACATATAGTGTTTCATCTTCAACAAAAACAATAATTGGTTATCTTGAAAGTTGAGTTTTCAACACAACAGTTTCGATTGCGAGTCAAAAGATGAGTTTTTTACGAAACAGTGATATTTTTCTTCTTCAATATGAATTCTAGCAAGGGAGTTGATTTTAGGATAGATAGTTGCACTTCATATGGGAATAATAGAAATATTTTTTTCGGAAAAAGGTAATTGGTATGAAAAATATATGATCCTCAACAAAGAAAGCCGAACTGAAAGATAAAAAAGTAACTTTTATTCAGCCGATATATTCTGCATAGGAAAAACAGAATCATCAAAATAAAAAAAAAGGATTTCAAACAAAAAAGTTGGTTCTAAACCAAATTGGCTAACTTTTCATGAACATAAGACGATTTTCAACCCGAAGAGGTAAATTTTGGAGGAATTATTGCTTTTTTGAACCACTAAGACTATAAGATATCAATTTTTAATCAAAGAGTTTATTTCATTAGAAAAATAATAAAATTTCCAACGCTTAAAGACGCATTTTCAACTCAATGTCAAGTTTAGAAAAAGAAGTTGAATTTTCTGAAGAAATGATATGTTTTTGAACCCCAAAAGATGAATTTTTAACAACACAGGCGAAATTCCCAGTCAAAAAAAGAAGTCTCTTCTAAACAGTGGAATTCTAAATTATTTATTCCGTCTTTTTCCTACAAAAATTAACTTCTCACCAAATACATTAATTCAAAACCTAATAAGACAAACCTTGAACCAAGCAGTTGAATTTATGGACCAAAAAATCAGATTTTTAACTCAAAAATAAGAATTTTTCTTTTCATTCAAAAGTTACATTTCCAACCCCAAAAAGACGGTAAGTAAAAACTGCTGTTAAATTTATATGATGGGGAGATGGTTTTTCCGGAAAAGTTGATTTTTCACAAAACAAGTAAACTTTGAAATAAAAAAGTCCAATTTCCAGCAAATAAGATAAATTTTAACGCCATAAAGACGAGTTTTAAACCTGAAAATATACGTTTCCGATAAAAAAGTTTATCCTTGAACGAAACAATTTAATTTCTTAGTCGAAAAGACGAGTCTAAGACTGTTATGAAAATTGGATGAAAAAAAATATTTTCCAATAAAATTGCTCAATTTTGCAGATAAAAAGACGAATTTCTCGTAAACAATCGAATTTCCAACCTGAGAATATGAATCTCTTATGAGAAAGAAATTTCATATTTCAACAGTTCGAAATACTAATAATAAGTTTTCATGCAAGAATGTTCAAAGAACATTTTAATTTGGAACCCAAAAATACATTACTTTATTGAAACACTCGAATTTATGAGCCAAAAAGATCATGAACCCAAAAATTGGATTTCACAAGGAAATAGCTACGATTGGAACCTATGAAGACAAAAAATCAACAATAGTGTTGAATGAAAAGAGGAAGAGGCGATTTTTCACGAGAAAGTTTATCAAGATTGAAAAAGGTATATTTCTAGTAAAAAAGTCCAATTTCATACAAAACAGTTGAATTTCCAGCCTTAAAATACAATACCGTAACGAAAAAAGTGAGTTCGACCATGATAGAAAAAATTCTAGCGAATCAGTTAAGTTTTCGGATAAAGAAGACGAGTTTTATACCCCAAAATATGGATTTTAAACGTAAAAGTTATAAGTTTTCAACAAACCATTCGAATTTTCAACCCGCGAATATGAATTCACGACTGGAAACAGTCGAATTTCGAAACATAAAAGTCAACTTCTTAAGCCAAAAATATAAATTCTCAATCGAATAGTTACGAATAGTTTTCGAGGCTGAAACATAAATTGAGAAAGGAAAGTTAGGTTTTAACAAAACAATAAAAAGTATCAGCCAAAGGGACAAGTTTCTCACAAGACAGTGAAATTTCTAACCCGAATATATGATTTTTCAATAAAAAAACCGTTTATGTCCAATAATTGAAGTTAGAAATTGAAACTACCAACTGCTAAGAAAATATGAAAATCTATATTTTTGAGTTGAGGAAATATGCTCTAAAGTGAAGATAGATGTTTTCCTTGAAGAGGACAGAAACATTCGTAATCGAATAGAAATAATATTATGTATATATATATATATATATATATTTGATCATAAATGGAATGTATAAAAACGTAGGTTCCAAATTTTTATTTCCAACCAAGAGTACCCAGATATCCGATTTGTAAAATAAAATCAATAATCCTCATTTTTATAAAACATCTCAAAGAGTGGTTATTACATTTTTTATTTTCCTTGTTTGATGCCAAATTCCACATTAATTTCATAGTTTCTATGAACTAATTTGATGGAGGAATTGTAACATTGTTATGGTTTGTTAAAATTTTCATTTCCATAGAGTAGAAAGTTGTAAGGGAGAGTACTCTTCCATAGGATCATACGAATAACCAAGCCTCAACAAAACCCATAAAAAGCTTATCTCATAATTAAATTCAGCGTTTGTTTTGATGCCCTACTCTCGCAAGGAAGAAAGTTTATAAAGATATGGGAAGTGGATACAAAATGAAATACTTATTACCCTGCAAAATAAAAACTATATGAAAACTTGTGGTCGTAGAGGAAGTACAAATGCTCGAATGATAGATTGAAATACAAACTATTTTTGACTATTGGCTCAAAGAGCATTTAAAGTTCACTTTAGCGGGAATAGGAACAAAGGAGGACGAGAGCATGGGTCAACAATTTTTCTAGAGAAGATTTACTTTGAAAAAAAGGATATGAACAATTTAAGGGAACGTTAGGACTGTTGAATAGAAAGTGAATTTCCCAGAACGAGAGAAAATTTGGAGTCATATAAGGAGGAAAAATGCAAGTAGGTAGGATGGACTGACTAAGGTAACATCAACTAATGAAGAAGGAGAAAAGAAAAAAAAGAGTAAAAAAAAGTGATGAGTGAAGGACAAAAAAAACTAATTGAAATAAAAGCGAAATGGCACAGACTAGTGACAATGTACAACGTAAAATAAATAAGAGAGATGAGGAGAGGCATTGTAAAGTCTTCAGAGAAAGGGAATAAGAGATTTTGATAACAGACGGGACGAGGTGGGGGAGAGAAAATAATGCAATCATGGGAAGAAAACGTGAAACCTATTTCAATTGAGTTTAAGGGAAAGGGGACTCAAAAGACGAGGTACTAAAGAATGAGGGTATACAACTATTAGCGATGGTAGAGGAAAAAGGATAGAACATGAATGTACAAAGGTTTGTACCTCAAAATGAGAATGAGGAAGTAGGTAATAATCGATGAGAGAGGGGGGGGGGGTAATTAAAGAAGAGTGTGGGAAAAGGGAACGAAGAAGGGATATGCTGAGAAAACAGAAGGCTTGGAGTCTGAGAAAATAATGTTGAAAAAAGTGTGGACAGAGTTTAAGGTTAAGTTAAGCAGCACCAAAGTTATAGAGAAAGTATAAAGAAAGAAAAAGAAACATAAATTGATTGGAATGGACGTATATTTGGTTGTGGCAGCAATTTGAAATTGGGCATAAGTTTAATTGGACTAAAAAATAAGAACAAGGTACAGGAATTTAAAGAGGGTATAAAAACTGAAGGAACAGAGAAAGAGAAAGAGAAGAGTGCGCCGGTAATGTGAAAAAATATGTCAATTTATATGAGCAAGAACAAGGAAATAAGAAAAAAGAATGAGAAGAGGGAACTGAAAAACTTTAAAGAGAAGGAAGAGACGAAAGTTTGTTAATAAAACAAGGGAAAAGAGAGGAAGAGTAATAATTAAGATGGGCATTGATGAATAAGAGGAGTATACTGATGAAATGTTTCGAGGTTCAAGTGAAAGGAGTTCGGATGATTGGGAGAGAAGCAAATCAGAAAGAGATGGGATAAAGCTAGGGAATGAAGAGCCAAAGGATAAGATTTAAAGGTTGGAGGAAAGTAAAATAAGGAGCAGTGGTGGGTTGGGTTATGAGGCTTGAGTATACAGTAGCGGGAAAATAAGGAGGAGGTTACAAGGAATGATGAAGAGAATAAGGAACGATGAGGGATTCCAAAAAAAGAGGAGGGTTTCATAATTATAGCAGAAAGTTGAAAGATAGATGTAAAGGAAAAAAAGACACTACCGGATTGTCAGGCTGGTTTTAGAGAGGACAGTAGAACGAAAGATAACTTTTTACATTTTGCAGGATATTGTAGACAAGAATGAAAAGATAATGTCAAGCCAAGTATGAAAGGAAAAGGAATGATGACAGACTACGTCGTAACCAGAAAGTAATATAGGAAAAGATGAATGTAGCAAAGATAATATAGCAAAGATGAAGAGATAATGAAAGGGAATAAGAGGAGAAAATCAGTGCAATAGAATCCGAAGAGAAGGTCGAAAAAATTATGAATTTAATGAGGTAGACAAAATGGGGCATAGGGGATAGTATTAGAATAAATGAATAGGGGAAATATTTTTAAAAAATGTGTCAAAGGCTGAGTAGGAAAAATTCAGATAATTGTCAAATGAGCAAATCTGAAGAAGACGAGAAAGAGCAGGAGGATAAAAAGATTAAAGTCAAGATCAAAAGATCGAAGTTAGGGAGAATAGGAGGTGATGTTGGGAAAGTTCAGGAGGCTTGGGTATACAGAAATGGGGGAACAAGAAGGATGCCGAAAGAAGAAGTGGACAGTAAAGGACGGTTTGGGATCGCCAGGGGAAAGTGAGGAGAGTTTAATAATGCCAATATTAAGTGAAAAAAGAGAAGGGGAAAGAGAGTTACCCTAAAGGAATAACTCTTTTGAATATAGTATATGAAGTAGGGGCAATAGTGTTAACAGATAGATTAAAAAGATAGGAAGAAGAGAAAGGTTTGTGTAAAGGTTTGGTAAGCAATGGGTAAGAGAAAAATGAAGATAGGACTAACATAAAGGGTGAGGCTGGTGGTGGACGGAGACAGATTTCGGTCGTTGACATACGTAAAGGATATTGTTTTGGTAGTTAAAGAGGAGAAAGTTCTAGGAACTTTGTCCGAAATACTTAATAAGTACCTAGAGGAGAATCTGGCCGAGTTATAAGTTTGAGTTTGTTGGGGAAGGCGGAAAAAGAAAGAATGTGAATGAAGGGAAAAAAAGATAAGAGAAGCAAAAGAGTTCACGTATGTGAAGTTAATGCTCAAGAAACATGGTAAAAAAACGGATCACAATAAGGGAAGACCAAGGACAGCATATATAGCCATGAGAAATGTTTAGGGTGCAGAGGAGGAATTATTAGTAAAAAAATTATTCGCAGAAGAGAATATTTGATGCTCCAGTATTGAGTGTGCCAATTGGAGTAGAGATTTATAGGTGGAGAGAATATAAAGAGGTAAAAACGTATCATAAGAAATAAACAAAATTGACTTGTGGACTGGACAGATGTACGCTATGGTTTATCGTGACGGAAGAGGTAGATGGAAAGAAAATGAGAATAGAAGTAGGTAAGAGAGCCTGCAAATACGAAGACAAAATAATAGATTTTTATGGTGGAGCATGGTTAAATGGTGAAATGGACGAATCGTGGAAGCATGTGTGAAGAAAAGAAAAAGGGTGAGGTGAAAGAGGTTGGTTAAGGAAATGCATGGAAAGGAAATGAGGGTACATTTGGATTTGATGGGCAGGAATAAAGAAGTGATAGAACAAGGAGAAGAGGATGAAATCGGAGAAGCTAGGTACAATTCGGAATATTATTAGATGAGAGTAGAAGGTTAACCAATATAAAAGAAGAGGAAGAAAGAAGGAGACAATCAGAGTATGAGGTGTCGAAAAACAGAAGTTCGGAGCAAATATTGGGGAAGAGGGAAGAATATACATGCTTTGTGAGTGAAGTAGGAGTGTATTTAAACAGTGGCCAGGAGATTTTGAGACAATAAGAAAAGGAAAAATGATCATAGGAAAGGTTTCGCATGATGGAGGGAAAGTAGGGATGATAGAATGGCTAGGGGAAAGGAAAAAGAATAAAAAGGAGAAGAGGTAAAGTGAGAATGAAGCATACGATGTGGAATATTAAATATGCTAAAAGTAAGGTTGCAATAAGGACTGGTGAGCAGGAAGGTATAAGAAGAAAAGGCAAAAGCGAGGCATCAAAGATTTATACGGAGAAGATGCGCTGAGACGATACGATTAGGAAAAGAGGAAGAGGGAAGAATATGCATGCTTTGTGAGCGAAGTAGGAGTGTATTTAAACAGTGTCCAGGAGATTTTGAGACAATAAGAAAAGGAAAAATGATCATAGGAGAGGTTTCGCATGATGGAGGGAAAGTAGGGATGATAGAATGGCTAGGGGAAAGTAGAAAGAAGAAAAAGGAGACGAGATAAATTAAGAATGAAGCATAAGATAGGGAATGCTGAATATGCTAGAAAGTAAGGTTGCAATAAAGACTGGTGAGCAGGAAGGTATAAGAAGAAAAGGTAAAAGTGAGGCATCAAAGATTTATACTGAGAAGATGCGTACGATGGGGAATGTTGAATATGCTAAAATTAAGGTTGCAGTAAGGATTGTTGAGCAGGAAGGTATAAGAAGAAAAGGCAAAAGCGAGGCATCGAAGATTTATGCTGAGAAGATGCGTTAAGACGATACGATTGGGAAGAGGGAAGAATATACATGCTTTGTGAGCGAAGTAGGAGTGTATTAAAACAGTGGCCGGGATATTGTGAGACAATGAGAAAAGGAAAAACGATCATAGGAAAGTTTTTGCATAATGAAGGGAAAGTAGGGATGATCGATTGGCTAGGGGAAAGGAAAAAGGAGAAAAAGGAGAAGAGATAAAGTGAGAATGAAGCATACGATGGGAAATGTTAAATATGCTAAAAGTAAGGTTGCAATAAGGACTGGTGAGCAGGAAGGTATAGGAAGAAAAGGCAAAAGTGGAGCATCAAAGATTTATACTGAGAAGATGCGTTGAGACGATAAGATTGGGAAGAGGGGAAGGGGGAAGAGGGAAGAATATGCATGCTTTGTGAGCGAAGTAGGAGTGTACTAAAACAGTGGCCGGTAGATTGTGAGACAATGAGAAAAGGGAGAATGATCGTAGGAAAGGTTTTGCATAATGAAGGGGAAGTAGGGATGATAGAATGGCTAGGAGGAAGGAAAAAGGAAAAAAGGGAGAAGAGATAGAGTGAGGATAAAGCAATCGATGGGGAATGGTAAATAGGCTCAAAGTAAGGTTGCAATAAGGACTGGTAAGCAGGGAGGTATAAGAAGAAAAGGCAAGAGCGAGGCATCGAAGATTTATGCTGAGAAGATGCGTTGAGACCATAACATTAGGCGATGCGGTACGGTGACACGTTAAAGCGATGAGTTTAGGTGATGCGTTAAGGTGATGCGTTTGGGCGATGCGTTTTGGCGATTCATCTAAAAGAAGCGTTCAAGCGATGCGTTAGTTGTTTACAATATTTCGAAAAGGAAATTAAAAAATTTATACGAAATTCATGTACACATGGACGAATCTCAACGCAGTTTATAATTCGATTCACCAGAGCGTAACACATATCCGCAAGCAACAAGGTTGAATTCAAATTTTACTCGGAACACCACAACTTTGGCGTAATAAATATTGTGGAGGATGCGCATATTTCATGAATGCTGATATCGACATTTTTGAACCTGATTTATTGGTTCAATGATATCAGAAAAATTATTCCCTAACCTACTCCAAAGCTTCGGCGGGCCGCGGAGGGTCGTGAGCCCGGCACTTCTAGAGTTCTACAAGTTCTCTAAGTATTAAGTAGCTGTTTCTCTCGATGGTTCGGAACCAACCTTTAGCTGTAGGTCTCCCTCACCTCTGAACTAGTGGTGAGGTGTGCAAAGGAATAGAGAGAAGTTTTACGTGAGACTCTCAAACCCGTAACGGGGAGAGAGTGTAAACGAATATTCCATTCCTGGGTCTTGGTATTCTCCACCCTTCTTCATTCGAAATTTTCATTTTTTCAAATTTTCATTCAAAATTGGTTATTCGAATTTCTACTTTGGATAATCATTCTTCAGCAGTGAAAATAAAGGATTTCCGACTCGTTAAATTCAACAGAAATTGACAAATTTTTCTGAAAAAGTTTAATCCTCAACTAAATAGATGAACTTTCTACAATTGACATCAATTTATTATCAATAATGATACTTTGTACGAAGTTTAATAAATTTCTAATTAAAAATGTTAATCTCGAAAAAGAATTCATCTCCGAGAAGGCAGTCTAAGTTTGACCAAATAGTTCTATTTTTCAACCTAAGAAGCTGAATTTCCAACAGAAAAATTAATTCGCAACCTAGAGAGATGAATTTATAATTTTATAAGACAAATTTCTAACAAGGCAAATGAATTTCCTTCAAAATGATAGATTGATTCCTGTACCAAAAAGACGAATTTCCATCAAAACACATGAATCTGAGACAAAATTATTTTTTTTCTTCTGTCTGGAATATGTGATTCTTCTATCGAGTCCAGGCTCACAAGTCGAGGCTCTCGAGTCGCGACTCTGAAGTCGAGGCTCTGAAGTCGAGGCTCTGAAGTCGAGGCTCTCAAGTCGAGGCTCTCAAGTCGAGGCTCTCAAGTCGAGGCTCTCAAGTCGAGGCTCTCAAGTCGAGGCTCTCAAGTCGAGGCTCTCAAGTCGAGGCTCTCAAGTCGAGGCT
>WSXT02022568.1:0-14080 GCA_011762715.2 Neuroterus valhalla | reverse complement strand
TAGCATAATCACCTGCCATATTGGATCCGCCATTTTGTTTTTGAAATTTTTGATACTGGATTTGTAGTCAGCGACCTTGAAAATCCCCTTTCACCAATTTTGAATTGAATCAAAAATTTACTTAGCATGATCACCCGCTAGCGACCTTTACAACCTCCTTACACAAATTTTTAAAAGAATCAAATATTTATTTACCATCATCACCAGCCATATTGGATCTGTAATTTTGTTTTTGATATATTTGACACCGGATTCGTAATCAGCGACCCCCAAAAGCCCCGAGCAAGAAAATTTGGCCTATTTTATAAACATTTTATAGTTTTGGCCACCTTTCCGGGATTTGGTCCCACTGTGCGACGCTTAGCGTAGTACAGCATGCAGTACTTGGATTGAACCCCTCTTACAACCGGCGCGGTACTATGCCATTGGTAGGACCAGCATAAGTCCGAGTTTTCCACCTGGAACTGTAGAAGGACCATTATGGCGTACCCCTCTGGATGACGAAACCAGGAAAGTGTTCACTGACAGAAGTGCAAAAAGTTCACCTCCCAGTGGACCGGTATATTGTTTATATAGAATTGGCATTTGGCCTGAATTATCTTTCAAAATCTGTACGAATCATATATAGAATAGAATTCCGAATAGTGAGAGGTGTCGACGGGTATCCTATTTATCTTCTAGAAGAAGCATGTCCAGAGAGGAGGCATTCCAGAAAATTTCCCCGGAACTCCTAGAGTCACAGATGCGAATTTTGCAATGGCTTATCTACTTCCACTCTTGACACAGTATTCTACTTCATAAAAGCGAATACTCCCCGAACTCTAGAGCAAGCAGAAAAACATCTTATGCTTGTCGCTCTAGTGATGTAGGATAGCAACTGGAGAGTGGAGGAGAGAAACTCACATCTGTCAAATGAGCAGTTTTGAGAAAAATTCCTGTGATTTCTATTCTCTGGTATGATTCCAAGTACATTCAGGTATATCATAGGAGTTTCTATTCTACAAATGATGTACATTTTATCCTATAATTAAATAAACTCATCTTGAACGAATAAGAATATCTTTTCCTGAATATTTTTTTTTATTGTATTCTACTCCACAGAGTTGGAAATGGAGGTGCAGCTGTTTGATTCATTCCCGCAAAAAGAAACTATTTTTCCTCAGAATCAATAAGATTTCGCATGCTTATCAGATTTCCACACCAGTTGCCAAGGAGATTTACTTAGATCCATGATGTTTCGATATGAGATCGGCTTCTATAGTTTGTCAACAGAAAATGCTTAGCATATCATTTTAAAACATTTGGACATGTCTCTGTAACCTCAGCTTGAAAAAAAAAATTTGCAATAAAATTGATGTAAGCAAAACGCCAGGTTTTTTACCAAATTACCTGTCGAAGATATCAAATGATAGTCTTAAATAAGATGAGAACTGCTGTTTTAAAGCGATATTGATGATCAGAAAATATATCATTATTCCTAGTAGAATCGATCTTTTGGATTTTTTTTTGTGTGAAAACATTCATGAAATATTCTCCGTTGTTGTTTATTCGCTCCTTCTCTCCAAGGTTGATTTATTAAAGCAAGGCTTAACTGGTTGAAGAAGATAAAATCTAGGGCTATTTAATTTAATCATTTAAGTTCGGAGAGGAAATCTATTTCGGTTCTCCATGTGAAGAAACTGCGGATTCCCGAATCAGCAAATTCATGTTCAGTAAATCCCCCATAAAAAACTTTCCAAAAGGAAATTTGGGAAGGTGAGAGAAATTTCGTAATAATGTATTCGAAAAAGACCCAGATCCGTCGCGTACATTCAGTTGAGGATTGTCCTCAAAGGCATATCGGAAGATATTTATATTTTCATAAATCATAAAAAGGAGCCAACATTAAATAAATAACATTTGAACTTTTTTTCTTCGTGAACTGGCTTGAGTTTGATGCCTTTAATCTTTGACGTTGAAAATTATTCGCATACTTTGATAGAAAGAATACAACTTTTATCTTTCTTCTCTAATTACCATTGACTCAGGCATATCAAGTATCTCATTTGCCCGGTTTTCATAAAAGTTACCAATTTAACGATAAATCCATAATAAAAATAAAATGAAGGAAAATAAAGTGATAGGAAAGGGTTGGAGCTTTCAACATTAAAACATTTGTTTTGATCGTAGGATTGTAAAATATTTTACAAAATTAATGGAACTTATGAAAACCGGTCAGATGAGAGACTTGATATGCCTATGGCAATTGTAATCAGAGAAGGAAGATAAAAGTTGTATTCTTTCTATCAAATATGCGAATAATTTCCAGCGTCAAAGATCAATGGCAGTAAACTCACTCCAGTTCACGAAGAAAAATAGTTCAAATGTTATTTGTTTAATGTTGTCTCCTTTTAATGAATTATGAAAATATAAGTATTTTCCGATATACCTTTGAAAACAATTCTCAACTTAGTGAAAGCGACGGATCTGGGTCTTTTTCGAATACATTATTACGAAATTTCTCTCACCTTCCCAAATTTCCTTTTGGAAAGTTTTTTTGAGGGATCTGGATAATTTTTTTAACACTTACAAAATTTCATGCCTGCTCGATGAATGTATAACCCTGGCCAGCGGTATCAATCTTAGTTTTATAACATCGATTCGTCGATTGTCAATTTAAAGAAATTGCTAGGATGTGACATCTGTTATGAATTTTTACATTCTCATCAGAGGAGGTATTAGACTTTCGTAAAACTTTACCCTGCATGTATGAATGTTTTTCTGTTAGCACGATAAGTTATGAAAAAACTGATCAATTTTATTAACCTTTGGTACACAGTTTTAGTGTCATAAACTGAAGGTCCAGTTCGTTTGCCAGCTACTCTGGATAACCATTTTTTAAAAATAGAGTAATGGTCACAGTAATGGCATCTTTAAAATTCCAGAATTTACACAAAACTAAGAATTTTTACCCAGACAACGCAAGATATGAAAAAAAATCAAATGAACAAAAAATGTTTCTTTATCGGAAGCCTACAAGATGATCTTCACAACTTTCTGAATTTCCTCAAAACATCAAAAATTCAAATTTTTGTCGTGTAAAAAATAATAAAGAATACAAAGTTTTATTTTTTGGTGAAACTATAGAAGATACGTGAAAACAAAGATGTACACGAATTATGCAAACAGTAAAGATCCACAAATTTGGTAAAATCTGTTTTTTGGCAGGACAAGTAGTTCTTGTTTCATTTATAAAAAACCATCTTTGGACTGAAAAAATGGAATCTTCGGAAAATCGACAAAAGCTCTGGAAAAAACAAATGCACACAAGTTCTTTACCAGAAAAATATATTTAAATGTGGTATCATTTTTCCCATTGGACGCGAAGCTTTTGTTTCAATCGTAAAAAATAAAATAAAACATTAAAAAATTGAATTTCCAGAAAAGTACACAACTTATGAAAAAATGGAGCAAAAAAACTTCTTAACTGTTCTGGAAAAATTTTGATCGAGTGCGCAGCACGAGATACGCGATGAGTTCATCACCGAGCGCGAAGCTCGAGATCCAACAGTAGCGAAGCGGGCGATGAGAATGTGCCCACGCAGCGTGCAGATTATATATGATGAGGATAAATCATCGAAGGATAGATTTATTCTAATTCCATCAATTACCATAAATTTTATGAATTACCGCAAATTGTATGAGTCATCACAAATCTTATAAAAAACCACAAATTTAATAAATTTCCATAAATTTCATAAGTTTCCGAAAATTCACACAAATTTAATGCATTCTCTCGAATTTTATGAATTATAATGAATATCATCAATAACCACGAATTAGATAAATTTCACAAGCTTCTTTTAATTCATAGATCACCAACAATTTTGTTTCAATTCCCATTAATTTACTTAATCTAGATAAATTCCATTTATGTTAACTTATCGGTTACTGATATTTTCCTCAAAACTCCTACATAATCCTAATACTCTGATGTTACTCGATTACTTGACTATAGTTTTTATCCTCTGCTCCCTGGAAATATATAAGGAATCACAGCTGATGAAAAAGTTCCTTCTCAAATGCTTGAAAACGTATTTTCTTTTTTGATTTATTAGTAAATTCTGAGAATTGGTTAAGTTGTCGCAACTTGAAGTGAAGAAGATCAATTTTTCATTTTAAGAAAAACTTGTTTCACATCGATTTCGGTTCACCCTGTTCTCTTAAAAATAATTTTACGTGCCCCCCTGTGATGATACGGCAGCTCAAAAGACGTGCCGGCTCTGACGCGAAAGAGATAGAGGATCATCAACCACGGTTGTGAAAGAGACATTTCGATGGAACAGCTTTCCTTGTCTCGCCATAGCGAGCGAGCACAGGTGCGAAAGGGACGGATTCGACTCGCCATGCGGGAACATTCTGAACTCTCAATTTCAGTCCGTTGGCGCTCGTTTCTCTCACCTTCGGGCATCTACCGCTGGCCAGGATTGTAATTTTCCATTGCTTTTGAAAAAAATGTTTACATCGTTCAGCAAATATATGTTCTTCTGGTAACCACCAAGCAAATAGAAGGAAAGATATCTATACACTTTTCAGCGATCTAAGTTTGGTCCCGACAAGTATTATGTGTATAATGAGAATTTCTTCAATTTGTACAATGACGATTTTTTTCTGGAATTACTAATTCCTATAGCGCACAGTACGGCAGAGTTCACAAAATGCGGCCAAAAGTGCGAAACCAGAAGTATGGGATTTGCACCAAACTCTGTTAATGGGTGTTTTTATGGTCTCTCTTTCCCAGTTTCCCATTGAAAATGAGGCATTCAAAATAAAGGATTCAAAATCGTGTTCAGTTTCACAAAAGAATAATAGTAGCACGCTGAATATGGATTTTGAGGTTAATGTAGTACGCATGTAGCAATCCCAAATTTCACAGAATATCATCACAAAAAAATTTCTGGATAAGAAATAGGTACTGCGTAGTATTTTCGCATCCATACTTTTAAGCAAAATAACTAATATTGTTTAATTCACTATAATCTTAAGACCAATGATCTTCATGCTGGTATCCAGTGTACTCACCATCCTCTGTAAATCATCGCCCGACTCTTTCGTGACGATCTTGTCACCTTCGAACGCAAGGCCACGAACTTTTACGGTCCCAAGATCAACATATTCTTCGTCAAAAAGAGCTATTCTCAGACATTTTTCCATATGTATATATTAAACATCCAAAAGGACATACTTATTTCTACATGATGCCTTGCTCAATATCAAACTAAGTGCTCAGTTGTGCATCTACTTTCACACTTGCTTTGCTACCATTATATCTTGCTTGTACTGCTTTCAGAAGCCATCCAGTCACTCAATATTCTCTAGAGACCTCCCGAAGTTTAGCTTTATTAACCTTGTCGAAAGCTTTTTCCAGATCAAAAAATACACAGAAAATTTCTTTGTATACTTTCAGGCTTTTTTTGTGATCTGTCTCATGCTAAATATCTGATCCACACATGATATCCCTGGCATAAATTCACATTGAACTTCATAGATCTCCTCCTCTGTTACTCCCATTACTTTGCTAATAGGCATTAAAGTAGATATTTTGCCCACAATTTTTAGTATGCTTATTCGCTTCATAATAATAACCGTCGCCTTAAACATCCTTTCAATTGTGGATTAGGACAATTATTCACCTTCTCCAATCACTCGAAACTTCGCTATTCACAGCACACATATACATATATCCGCATACCGACACAAAGAATGATCCGCCACCGCTCTTGAACATTTGAGAGGAAATATCATCTAAGCCAGCAGCCTTACCATCCTTCATTTTGTAAATGACTGAAATAATGTCGTCAATGCCGCATTCTGCTTCCGACAGTCACATCGGGATCGCCTAACGTATCCGTGTCTGTGTCACTGTTCTCATGCTTCATGGCTCCACCATCATACAGGTTCTTGCAAAAATCCCACATAAAGTCTTTCACTTTGTCCGAATCCCATATCATTTCACCGTCAGCATAATCATTCCGAATACTTCAGTGCTAGTATTTCCATTGCTTCACCCATTTTCAGTATAGTATCTTATTTCCTTCAGAATCCCTTTTTGATTTGATCCTTGCTCTTTTTGACTAGTGTACTTGCTTCCTCTTCTTATCCATATAATCATTTATAACCCTGTCACTACCTCCTCTAATATTCAACATTCTGAAGTAAAATCTGATACCCTCAATATTTATCCAGCTTTTAACATTACGTACAAAATATCTATCTTCCTTACGCGCATAGTATCTTGCAACTCTTTTACTTTCATATCATTCACACTTCCGGCACACCACACACATAGTCTCCATTCATCACCTGCAACTATTCCGTTCCGTTAATGAAAGTAGAAGTCCTGCCATCCGACTCTATATTATAGTTTGTGTTATTCATTGTGTAAATAATCCAGTTTTGAGATATAATTCGAAAAAAAAACCGAACCAAAATCCGATAGCATACGATCGAAAGTTATGGGATTTTTCGGGTATAAAACAATGACAATATTACCATAAATGGTCGAAATTCCGTAACCTACATCAGAGAAAAAATGATCCTATATACAGTTTAGCAGTGAAATTACCATGTTCGTTGAAGGCAGATGCTACCCCAAAATTATTTCTTATTATTATTCCGTTTTTACTGGGAAAGGGGCATGTAAAAATAGAGTTCAAAAACTACCCATTGTTTACTCGTATTCTGTGATTAATTTTCAGAAAAGATTCATATGAAGTAATGGAACATTCACTGCTGAACTTACAGGTTTTCAACTTAAAAGTTTTGTATAGCTTTTCTGTAAGTATCACAAAACACTCTGCAAAATTTACTGATTTTTTCCGTCATACGATCTCAAAATTTTATGACTACTGTCTGTAAATTTGGGTGAATCCCTCAATTATCGTCAAGTATAATTGTTGCTTTTTAACACTGAAGCAATTTCGCATAAGAAGGGACCTTGAAAGATTGAGAGAATCACATAAAATCAGGTCATTGCCTTTATCATCATATCTACAATGACGCGTTGTTTTAATCAAGAACACTGTTATAGGTGGTTCGGGTGAAGAATCAAGCGAATAACGACAATTTTTGGAGTTGAAATCCACGATTTCCCTCCCTCCACCTTATTCATTCAAATAATTTATGAAGCCTTTTATCGGATGGATGTCGCAGGAGTAGGTATTTATAGCAGTCGTTCATCAAATCAGTTTTCAGACTAAATCTCTGAAAAACCCGTTCCTGTTCTCTATCATTGTGATTATTTGGAGGACAATGAAGATTCCAACTAGCACCCTATTTTTCACATTTGTGGGTTTTCTTCTCTTTGAAGGTGAGTGAAATATAATATTATGATCATCATTCATAACAAACATTACATATTTCCATCAACAACTATTTCCAGTGGGCAACTCAATGGATATTGTTTGATTTTTAACTCGTTAACATGAATTTACGACATTCTGATTTGAAAGCCGAATCATAAGCCTTGAAATAGTAATTTTGCATGTACCTATGCATAAATACGTTCTTGTTTATATGAAAAGCATTCATCATCTAGCAATCGTAATATGTGGGCAAACAGCTTCTCTTTATAATCATTGTAGGATGATCAAACAATGTGTGCTATCAAAAATACTTGAGAAAAATTTTGTAGCACTTCTTGAGGTAACGAACTTTTCTCTTGCAGCTTCCACCGTATCTGGCTTTGTTTAGCCTAAATATATTTTATATTTTCAATTTCGTTATTGCTTTTTACAATTTTGCACAAAAAACTATAATCCCTATTGAAGAACAGTTCATAATTATTTCTTTAGATCATTTTGAAACTGATAAATTTAGTCTCTTCTTTTCTAACCGTATGTAGCGTGGTTTCGTGAGAAAGTAAAATTTCGACTCTTCACAATTTCATTTTTTATGGCTAAAACCATGAATTTTTTCGGCAGACGACTAAGCAACGAACTCGACTGTTATTTTTGAACAAGAAAACACTGTCTAGAAGTGATTTGAATCATAAAATTCCTTGGCATTTAATCGCGTAATCAGACAACAGACAAGCAGAGAAACAGACGTACAAACAATCAGAAATACAGAAATCATGGTACAAATTATTTCCCTAGACTCGTATCTCATACCTTCCACCTATCAACTTCCATCATAAACCATTAGGATGTAAAATTACTGTTCAAATAACTCTATCATCTATGCCCAAAATACAAATTAAAACACTATTCTACTGAATCGGCAATATCTTAATTGATTACAGAACATTTCAAAATTTCCAATTTCCATTTCAAAATATACTTTATAATTCTTTTAAAGTTTTCAAAATCAATGAGAAACCGAAACCTCTAGATGCGTGCAAATCTTTATGATGGAAATTTTAAAAGGAATATCAAAATGAATAAAATGTTCCATAGGGTAGGTCGAAAGAACATGAATATGAATAAGTAGCCCCTGAAGATCCTGAAAAAAATATTTAATTTGAAATAAGTTTCTAGACGCCTCGGTTGAGTAAGCTTGCAAAAAGAGTTTTAAAACGTTTCTGTTTCCATAATTCAAATATTTTCTTATGCTCAATTTTATTACGTATCTGTAGGTCACGCCTGGCTACCTAAGTGTTATAGGCAACCTAATGTGTCTTGTTTTTTTCCTAATAAAGTTTTTATTAGGAATCATGGAATTTTCCTAAACAACTTTGCCACATTCTCAATAATTCGAAGTGAGTTAAAAAATTTTATCTCGGCCTTGGCAGAGATAACGTCAATTCAACAGACACAGATATTTGTGCAAAGATCCTCTGTTTCACGTGGTGGTATATAAAAGTATCATAATTGGATAGAAAGAGAAACTTTCTGATTGTTAAAAAATACCCGGAATATAAGTAACGGATCAGAAAACTAATGAACAAATGAAAACCACAAATATTATTTATCCTTGAGGAAATATTGAAAATTTTCAATATGAAACTGGAAGCAGATAGGGATTGGAAAGAAAGTAAGAAAATACAGTATTCGTCATCTTGTTATAGTATATTGCACAACAAGGGGCGAAAAGCAACGATTTCAAGAGTGTGAGTTAGCTGCCCGAGCGAAGCGAGGGCCGATAGATACACACGAGTGAAATCGTTGCTTCGCCCCGAGTTGCGCATACTAGTTTTCATCTCACCGATAATCGAGAAGTTGATTTGAGACCCGCTGTAGCGGGTGGAAAAGTGGCTTTTCCACCCTAGGGTGGAAAAGTCGATTTTCTACCCGCTGCAGAGGGTCTCGAATCAACTTTTCGATTGAGGTATGATGAAAAAATTATTTGAATTAAGAAATATGAATATTCCAAATCGTCCTTTCTTGAACATTTTCTCTGATCCTTGCCTATATATATATATATATATATGTCGTAGTCATTTTATAGAATCCCGAAGAATCCGGCATCAAATAGAATGCTAGTACTAATAGTAATAATAATAAGCGGACATGGGAGAAGGGAGAGTCTTGACTGGTCATGGAAATAATGTAGGTCACAACCTTCCCGTTTCCCCAAGTCCGCTGTTTATTATTACTATTAGTACAAGCATCCTACTACCTACTAGATGCCGGAAGAGTTTTTAGGAAACAAGAAATAATGACTGGATGAAGGAATGATGGAACGGAAGTTTTGTAAACCCGGGATTTCAAATTTCTAAATTGATCCAATTTTCACAAGTCGACCAATACTTGATTTTCTCACTAGTTTTTCAATTATCATCTGTTTTCAGTTTCAAACGGAAAATTTTTAATACTTTCTCAGGTCTATAAAATATTTGTGATTTTAATTTTTTAAGTTCTCATTCTTAATGAGAAGGTATTGGTTTTATGTGAAAATTGACTTTCGCGGATTTGATGAAATCTCTACGTTTTGAAACCCCCTGAGTCAAAAAACTGGTTTTTACGAAGGTGTCTGTCTGTAGTCTGTAGTCTGTAGTCTGTAGTCTGTAGTCTGTAGTCTGTAGTCTGTGTACTCGATAACTTTCGAAAGAATGTTCGGATCGGATTGCCTTTTGGCACACTTTTTGAGGGACTGCAAGTGCGAAAAAATGTTAAGAACAAAAATGATTCATTTAAAAAAACCTATAAATTTGATATATATCATTTTCTCATAAGATGTGTCGTTTTTGATTATTATCGTGGAAAATGTTACCAAAATTGAAAAATTCAATTTTCGAGCAAAACTATGCGAGTTATGAAAAAAATTTGAACTACACAAATTGTTTACCTTCAAAAAATCTACAAATTTACTGTCGACTATTTTTCGCTGAGAAGAATAGTTTTCGTTTTAATCGCGATAACGCACTTGGAATAAAAAATTCCATCTTCAAGCCAAACAATAAGAGACAGGAAGAAAAAATTAATAGAAAAATTGTTCATCGTTCTACAAGTTTTACATGAAATTTTTTTCAACAAGGTGTATATTTTTTGTTTTAATTGTGATAACGCTTTTCAAACAATGTAAAATTCAATTTGCTAGCCGAACTATCCGAGATGTAAATATTAGTGGCGAGTATTGTAATGAGAATGTGTTCCTTACGGCCAGTAGAGCCTTAAGTAAACTGAATTTTAAAAAAATTTCATCAAAAATTTAAAAAAATCAATAATCTTAATAAAAGTAGAGGTTTTCAGCAGTTTTGCAAAATTTGTAACTCTGTGTATGCATTACATGCATTGTAAACTGAATCAAGCACGTATGAAGCCGTGCGCGAAGCGCGAGGTTCGAATGACAAATATCTGTGTATGTTGATCTAACCTTATCTCTGTCAAGGCAGAGATGACATTTTTTACGTCACTTAAAATTATTGAAAATGTGGCAAAGTTGTTTCAGCTTTTACGATTCCATGAAATAATATTCATTGTCAAGTTTCTTGGTTTCAATTTGTTGAGCAGTGGACAGGGCGACTCGGAAGCCTCCACTTGTATTTATTGTTTCCCTACATACGGTATAGTTTCCGAATATTTGACAGAATGCGTGTTTCCAAAATTCTTTTGTGTTAAAGTGGTAATGCCAATATTAAAGAATCTTTGGTCAGCGGAGTTACGGGACTATACGGAGGATAAGTGACCTATAATTTACCTAAAATTGAATTTTTCGAAATTCGTATTTTTCGCGGTATACCTTGGAGGTGTCCTTGTACACTGATGCTCCCCTGTCACTTGTTACCTTCCAAAATTTTGATAAAGTCCAATATTTTTGTTCGGTTAGAAACAGAAACTTCTCTTCGAAATTCAAGCTGAGTAATCAAACCAAATTAGTGGAATTTTGGTTAGGGAAAACTGATCTATTTTTATGGAAGTTTGTATTTTGCGATGGAAAATGGACCTTTTTGGTAATTCGAGAAATAAATTCATCCTTTGCGGTTGGAAATAGAAGCTTTCCTTTCAAATTCAAGTTAATGGATGAAACCAAATTATTGAAATATTCTCGAGTGAAAATTGATTGATCTTTTGGAAGTTTGCATCTTATCACAGAAAATGGATTTTTCGTTGTTGGAGCTGAGTTGCTTTCTACAAATTTAACTCGTTCGTACTTGGACATGTGCGCAGGAAATTTGAACAGTTTTTTTTCACCATAAGATGGGGACTGGGTTTAGTTTCTTTTTTAACAGAATCACTATAATTCATGGTCAGTGGACAAGGCGACTCGTATTTTTGCAGTTAGAATTAAAGATTTCTCGTAAATTCATGAATTTTTTTGCGGACCAACCTTGGTCACCGAAATGACCAAACTGCAGGAGACTGGTGCCCTCCTCAGTGTTACTTAACCAATATTGATTCGTTTTGTTCCAGCCTAATTTATTTCTACCTTTTTCCCCTTGTACCTTCCTCTACATGACTGAAGTTTGGTGGTGACTGACGTTATGGATTGATATAACACTGTACAACGAATTAGCCCTTTGTATTGACATGACTTTAATTCCGGAATATTTTCTCGCTTGATGTTAGTGCTTGGGTGGAAAATTTACACAATGAATAATACAAACTATAATTTAGCCTCGGATGACAAGACTGCCGCTTTCATTAACAGACCGCGTGCCCCCGGAAAAGTTCAGGTGCTGAATGGAGATTAGAGGTGTGAATGATCTGAAGGAAAAGGAGTTTCAGGATACGATGCGCGTGAGGAAGCTTGATATTTTGTGTGTACCGGAAACAAAGAAAAAGGGATGTGAGGTCAATAAGGTGAAGAACCGTCTCGAACTCTGGTCAGGGGTGGATAATGAATCACACGCTAGCCAAGGAATAGGTCTTATTATGAATAAGAGAGCAAAATAACATGTCAAAATGTATAAGTGTGTATCACCGAGATTATCATGGGTTAGAATGGGAGTTGGAATCAGGAGACTATTTATTGTAGCATGTTATGCTCCTGTTGATGGTGACAGTAAAGAGACAAAAGACAACTTCTGGGACTCATTGAATAATGTAATAGAAACATGTGATACAGGCAAAAGAATAATATTACTCGGAGACATGAACGGTTGGGTTAGTGTGCAACGCGATGGTACTGACAGAGTAGTCGGTCATTTTGGAGACCCACAAACGAATGGTAATGGAGATAAATTGATCAGTTTGTGCTTAGAAAAAGGGTTTGTTTATTACAAACACCTGGTTTAGGCACAAAATGATACATATGTATACCTGGTGCAGAGGCAAAGGCCATAGTATGATCAACTTTGTTTTAGCGGATGAAAGACTGAGAGGGCTTGTAAAAGATACAAGGGCTATGAGAGGTTCTGAATGTGGATCAGGTCACCATCTAATAGTTTCAAAAATAAACCTAGGTCAAGGATTGATGAGCAGAAGAATTATCAAAAAATCTAAACTGACGCGAGTCAGAATAAAAATTATGCAAAAACCAGAAATACAAATAATATATCGTGAAAAGCAAGGTAAATATTTAGAGCATCACAAGGATGATTGGAAGAAAGAATTGAACAACAAAAATGTAGAGGATGCTTGGATGATACTGCGGAATGGAATATTTGAGAGTGCTTCGGAAGTGTGTGGTACTGCGATTGTAGGAAGAAAGTCCGGTGATGCGAGGTGGAATGATAAAATAAGCGTCGCAGTCAACGAGAAGGAAGGAGCGTACTCGAGAATGCTGAATAATAAAGGTCTTGGCGATAGGGAAAGGTCTAGGTTCATAAATGACTATAGGGATGAAAAGAGGAAAGCAAATATACTAGTAAGAGGAAGCAAGGATAAAATCAGAACGGAAGAAGATACGAAAATGCAACATGGTTTTAAAGAAAATAAAAAACTATTCTGGAAATGGGTTAAGAAGACCAGAAAGGGAAATACTAGCACCGAGGTAGTCGGAATAAAGAATGCTGACGGTGAAATGGTATGGGATTCGGACAAAGTGAAAGACTATTCCGATGGAGGTGGCGAAAGCAGAATCGGTTTGGCGACAATATTCCCGTTACCAAAGAACTAAAGAATAGTAAGGCTACCGGTGTGGATGGTATTACCTCTGAAATGCTTAAGTTCGGTGGCGGATATTTGTTTGTGTAGCTGTGTGAATTTATGAATATCTGTGCTGTTAATAGAGAAGTCCCGAGTGATTGGAAAAAGACAATTATTCTCCCAATCTACAAGGGTAGAGGTGATCCACGCGACTGCAATAATTATAGAGCAATTAGCCTTCTTAGTACTGTAGGAAAAATATTTACCGAAATACCTATTAATAAAGTCATGGGAATATTAAAGGAAAGGATCTGGGAAGTTCAATGTGGAAATTATGCCAGGGAGGGTATTCAAAGAATATGGAGTGACTGGGTGGCTTCTGAAAACAATACAAGCAATATTTAATAGTAGCAAAGCAAGTGTGAGAGTAAATGGGCAACTAAGCGACTGGTTTGATATTAGGCAGAGCGTTAGGCAAGGATGCGTTATGTCTTCTTGGAGGTTTAATATATACATGGACAAATGTCTGAGAATGGCTCTCTTTGGCGAGGAAGCTGTTGATCTTGGAACAGTGAAAGTTCGTGGCCTTGCGTTTGCGGATGACAAGATCGTTACGGCAGAATCAGCCGAGG
>WSXT02022557.1:0-14081 GCA_011762715.2 Neuroterus valhalla | reverse complement strand
CACTGTAAACTGAATTAGGCCCGTATGAAGCCGAGCGCGTAGCGCGAGGTAAATACATCATCGAGCGCGAAGCGCGACATCCGAATGACGCGCGCCCCGGGCGCGCTCAAACTTGCGAGCCGCGCGCGCAGCGCGCCATGAGAATGTGCCCGCGCAGCGGGCAAATTTTTTTTGTTGGTAGGGCGGGGGGGTTATTTATTGTACGATATTTTTTATATTCATCTTTTTGAGTTGTTTAATAAATTCCATCTATCTTATTTATCTCGTAAATTCCTTTTTTTAAGTTGAACTTTGATTTTCGTAATCAAATGCTCGTATTCTTTGTCAAAGATAAAACAGATCCGTGGAGAATTTGTATTTTCGTGAGTTTTTTTGGCTCGAAAACTGAACATTTTAGATAGAATTCATCTTTAAAGACTTGAAAATTTATCATGGTTGGGTATTTAACTTATTTGTGATGAAATTCTTTCTCTTTCTTTGTAACATTCAACTACTTAATGAAAAAGTCTTAGATTTCGTTTGAAATCTGCCTTTTTGGTATAAAATGAATCGTTATAGTTGAAAACTCATCTTTTCAGTTGAAAATGTTCTTATTTCATTTCTATTGTTAGAACAACTTTTAGTAATTCAATTTTCAACCCTCATAAATAGTTTGAATAAACGAAAATTTTCCTATGATTTTGCCAACAGTTTTTCCCTTTTCACGAATATTTTCTTTCACATTCCCTTTCTGTAGAATCGCAGTACCCTATGTTACGAATTTCATACAAAGCGGATGTGGAACTCGTTTTAGATGGCATGTTCGAATTTCCAGGAAGTAACTTTCCAAGATTCATTCACCATTTCCGTTTCCAGCTCGACACCGAAAACCATTCTTGGAACCTTAAGGGGTCACACCTATGTATTTTCTTCATTTCCTATTTCATGGAAATAGTGTGGAGAATCGTTTATTGTAGGTAGGTGTCAATACAATAAGTGACTTTCACGATTAAGTATTCTAGCGTATCATTCTCAAGTATTTTAAGGCCAAAAAGATTATTTTCTCTGGAAGGGTTCTGAATTTTTTAAGTGGCAAATTATGTCGAAAGTGTGTTTATTTTTTATCAAGAAAAATGCCTTTTCAACTTTTGAGAAGGAATTTTCTATCCAAAATAACGAATTCTCACAAACAATGTGAATTTATGACCAAAAAAGATAACTTTAACAAAGTGAATTGATTTTTATTGAATTATTGAACATTCAAGGAAATAATTTAATTCCTTACTCAAGATGCATTTTATATGAAATAAGAGAAATTCTACCACAGAAGAGATTAATATTCTACTGAAAGCAATAGCACTTTTCGACGAACCGTAAAAATTTTAGGCCAAAAAAGCGAATCTTTGACCAGAAATTTGAATTTTATTCCGAAGAACTAACTTCAACTGATTCATCTGATTCCGAAGTAATTGATTGGACATTTGACAAAACAGTTGAATATTCAAGCTCAAGATGCATCTTCTTTTAAAAGATATAACTTCCTCACAAAAATGATTAATATTCAAACAAAATCAGTTGTGTCTGCAACCAAAACGTTGGAATTCCAAGGCAAAAATACAATCTTCCTAAAAGATATTTGAATTTTGTATTCGAGAAGTTTGTACGAATAGCAAATTCATCTTTTACCAGTAATAAAACGAATTTTTGAAAGACATCAACAATTTTTAACCAACGAGCTGTATGGCAAGTAAAGTTATCCTATTACAACGTAATAGTTGAATTTTTTGACGAAAAATTGATCCACGATTCGTTTGGTGGTGCAGAATACTGCATTTCGAAAACCACGTCGGTAAATGAATGTGGACTTTCAAGAGTGTAAAAGTGTGCAGCGCGTGGACGTAGGTAGGTACACTGCACACACACAATCTGACTTCGACCCGGCGCCGACAGTAACCGAACCAAAAGTTACACACGAAGTTTGCGTTCTCAATAAAATTATTGAACTTTCAAGTTGAAAAGACGAGGAATTTAGAACACTTATCAACTTTCAAATAAGAAAGATGAATTTTCGAATGAAAATATGCCTCTTTTACTATTAAGGAATAATTTTCAATCATGAAAGAAAATTTTTTGACACAGCAGATAAATTTTTATTCACGAAAACTGACTTTTACAAACTGGTTTTATTCAAAAAGGACTAAAATAAAAATTGAACAGAACATTCCAAATCATAAAATTATATTTTCCAAATGCAGGGATCAATGTCTTACCAAAAATACGAATTTTTCAGGAGACATTGAAATTTTCCACTGAAAAACATTATTTTCCCACCATCGGGGATGAACTTTTTATCCAAAATCAAGAACTTCCAATAAAAGAGATGAATTTTCGACCCAAAAGCTTGTCAGCAAAATAATCGAACTTTTAACATAAGAATTAAAATTTCGATAAAATTGAATGATTTTGAATCGCATGAAGGAAGTCCTGACATATAACGATAAGTTCTCTAACCAGGTATATAAATAGTCGACGAAATAATTTAACCAAGTATTTATATTTTCAATCCAGAAAGACGAATTTTAAACAAAATAGTAGAATTTCCACCTCTCGACAGATTTCGCCGCCAGAAATGATAATTGAAGTTCCCTAATGAAAAACTTTTTTTTTATCACAACAAACGAGGGATCTTCAACAAAATAGTCAAATTCGTGAACGAAGAGCTCAACCTCACAAGAAATTTTCTTATGACGGAATGTTCCTACGGAAGGGTACCTGATTGATGCGCTAGCATTGGGAGTCTAGGAAGAGATGTATGACACTGGCTGAAATTTTTACGAGTATCGTTTACGACCTACTGTGACGGAAAGAGAAGCGTAAACGATCCTAGTATACTCCTACTAGCATCGACATATGATACCTTGCCTGATCGATGCGCTAGCATTAGGAGTCTGGGAAGAGATATATAACACCGGCTAAAATTTTTACGAGCATCGTTTACGACCTTTGGCAACATTGAAGATCAGCGTTAACGATCGTAGTATACTCTTACCAGCATCGACATATGATACCTTGCCTGATCGATGCTCTAGCATTGGGGGTCTAGAAAGAGATATATGACAACAGTTGAGATTTTTACGAGCATCGTTTAAGACCTACTACGACATGGAAGAGAAGCGTTTACGATCCTTGTATATTCCTACTAGCATCGACATATAATACCTTGCCTGACCGATGCGTTAGCATTGCAAGTCTAGAAAGAGATATATGACACCACTCGGAATTTTTACGAGCATCGTTTACGATCTACTGTGACATGAAAGAGAAGCGTTAACAATCCTAGTATACTTCTACTAGCATCGACATTATGATACCCTACCTGATTGATGCGCTGGCTTTAGGAGTCTAGAAGAGATATATCACACCAGTTGAAATTTTCACGAGTATCCTTTACGAGCTAAAGATTTCACGCAAATGCTACTTCTTGCATTTCGAAAAATTTTCACCATATTTTTACACATCTGATATCTTATTGTTATAAGCTTTACAACTATGTTTGAATCGTAGAAATAGGACTGTTTATACAATATTTGATATTTTATTATCTCTTTGTATTAGAAGTAAGAATGGTCCACTTGACTACAGTACTCATAAGGCTCATCGCTCTATGATTATTATAGTCACCTCAGCCACCATTCCCCTTGCAGTGTGTGACAAAAGTAGCCTTCCTTCAATCATTGGGAACTTCGCTGTTTACAGCACACATTTTCATAAATCCAAGAAACCACACGAAAAAAATATCCGCTAACGCATTTAAGCATTTCAGAGTTTATACCATCCACACCAGCGGTCTTGCCATTCTTTAGTTTTTTAACTACGGAAATAATGTCGTTCACTACTTCAGTGATACTATCAACTTTCTTAGTCTTCTTAATCCATTCTCAACCTAAAAAGATGCCTTTTCTGCGAGAAGAGAACACTTCAAGATTATATCTGTATAATGGTTATAATCTGTATATTCAACAAATTTTTATTTTTAGTACAGTATATTCATGAATTACACGTGTTTGATGCATGAGTATAATGTTCGGGGACGAGCTTATTACAATCAGTGACATCCTTGTGTAATCCTTAGGAGAAAATGACAGCTCACCTCCTATTTCAGGGAAAAAAGAATATCCTTTAGAAATCAGGTTGTTGACAAAAATCTTTCTCAACTCCAGTGATGAATCGTTAGCGAAAAAATCGAATGACGAAGAAAGTTCAACTTCAATTGAGTAGATAAATTTCGATCCAGTAAGATAAATTTATAACCAAGAGGATGAATTTTTGACCTAAAAAAAAAAAGAATTTTATGAAATTACTTTAATTTTGAACCAAACAAATCGAATTACAACATGAATTATCAATTTTTTGCCACAAAGAAGCCAGTCATCAACAAAATTTTGATATTTTCATTCTGACTTGATTAGGAATTTGACTATTTTGATTGATGTTTGCCTTTTATTTAGCAATTTAATTTTTTTACAGCAAGTCTTACTACTGGCATAAATGTCCTACTAAATTTGAAAGACACTTAAAAGATCATGATAAGAACAAACTTCTTCGCAGTAACTTATCCATGACGGTAAGAAATTCCAACAATTTTTATGAAAAGTTATAATGTTGATTTCATTTGATAGAATTTTCTAGTGCAACTGTTTGGTTGAAAATTAATAAATTCTGATAGAGAATTCAACTAGTTAGTGGAAAATTGAATTCTTGTAGGGCATTGGAATGAAAATTGACAGTGGAAAAAGAAAAAAAAAGAAATAAAGAGCCTGAAGAAAATTATTGGTGCACAAGGTACTCTGAGAGTGATAAAGAAATGGAAGGAGTTGAGGACAAGAAAGAATGCATGATTTTGGTGGAAGTACCCAGCGAAAGGGAGAAGTGTGGAACTTTGAAAGAGAAGAAGTTGTTAAAAGGTCATTGATTTCGAAAATGAGGTCAAAAATCCAAAATTCATTATCACAGACCCAAAACGGCGGACATTTTGGAAAAATTTGCCATGCATTTACTTGCAAATGAGTATAAGGGGTTTTAAGGGTCGCTGATTTCGGAAATAAAGTCAAAAATCCAAAATGCCAAATGACGGACATGAATGACGGACATTTTTCTAAAAAAAATCGTTTTTAAGAAAAAAATATCCGCCATTTTCTATTTTGGATTTTCGACATCGTTTTCGAAATCAGCGACCTCAAAAACCTCCTAATACTCATTTTCAAGGAAATGCATGGGAAATTTTAGAATAATGTCCACCATTTCGGATCCGTAATTCGGAATTTTGGATTCTTGACTTCATTTTTTAAATCAGCGACCTAAAAAACGCCTTAATAATCTTTTTCAAGTGAATACATGGAAAATTTAAGGGAATCGTCCGCCATTTTGGTTCCGATATTTTGAATTCTGGATTTTTGACCTGATTCCACAAATCAGCGACCCCGAAAATCCCTTTATACTTATTTTCAAGTAAATTCATGGAAAAATTCCGGAAAATTACTGCCATTTTGGGTCCGCCATTTTCATTTTTGGATTTTTTACTTCATTTTCGAAATCGGCGACCCTTAAAACCCCTTAGTACTCATTTTCAAATAAATGCATGGAAATATTTAGAAAAATGTCCGACATTTTGGGTCTGTCATTTTGAGTTTTGGATTTTTGACTCAATTTCTGAAATCAACGACCTCAAAAACCTTATATAGGTTCGCGAACGAAGTGAAATATTGAGATACGATTTATGGCCAGCTTTTTGGGATTTTGAACCACTGTGCGACGTAGAAGAATTAAGGTGGCGCATCGGAAAAGTTTTAAATAAAAGGGGAAAAGGGATAAAACATGAATTCATCCAAGCCTGAAGACAAGGATTAACGGGAGAGAGAAGGCGTAAAAATAGCGTTTCGTAATAAGTCAGGGTTATACAATAAGGACAGAGGATGCTGAGGAGAAGTAAGGAAATGGGATGTGTAATGATAGGCGAAACGTGGGCAGGTGATAGGAAGTGGAAATTTGTGCAGGAAATATCATCTAAGAAACATGAGTGGGTGATGCAATCATCGAGAAAAGATCACGCAGAAGGCCGAAGAATGGGTGTCATCGTGTCCAGGGAAGGAGTAGAAAGAGAAGGTAAGAAAGATAATTTAAAAAAGGAAAAAAAGGAGAGGACGGAACGATGGTGAGGAGAATAAAAGTCGAAAAGAAGAGTGTAACAGTAGTACGCGTCATAGGTGAAGGGGTAAGAGGAATGTTGGGGTGATATGAAGGAATGGACAAAAGATATACGGAAGAGGTTGATGCCGATAAGAGGGGTTTTGAGTGCATGGATTTGGAAACAAAGAGAATAGGCGCGGGACGGAGGAAAGGAAATCTTTATGAGAAATAAAAAAAAATAAAGAGATAGATATGAAGGACAGGAGGATTCTAAACCTACTGGGAGGGACTAGATGGTTCATTTTTAACGGCGATGCCAGGGGATCATATTACATTCTGGCAGAGGAAAGAAAAGGGAGAAAATAAGATTAAACAGAGGCAGGTGGGGAGAAGATACTCTAAGAATTAAGGGAGTAAATGGAAAATCAGGACGTAAAAAATATGAGAGAGGGAGGAGTAGACACCCACTATTTTAAAAAAGCTCAAGAGAGTGATTGATGAGATGAGCGAGGAGGTAAGACTGGCATAAGATAGAGAGGCTCCTCAGAAGAGGATGGTGGGATAAAGAATGTAGAGAAAATGAAGAAAGGCTGAAGGAGAGTGTAGAAGAATGCAGGAAAGGGGAATCAGAGAAAAGATAAATCAATAGAATTCATAGAGCTCACAGAAGGATATTCAGAAAAAAAGAGGAGAAGGCAAGGTACATGGGAGAAGTCGAGAGAGCGGTCAGGAAAGGCTGGGAATGAGAATTCACCAGTAGGAGAAGAGGACGAAAGAAGGGTATACATGAGGAAATTGATGTAGGTGAATGGACGGAATGGTCGGAAAGAGGTTGATGATACGATTCTATAAAGGAAAGAAAACAAAGCCTCAGGTGAAGATTGTTTTAGAAAGGAAGCACTCAAACATAGCAGGGAAGAGGTAAAATAAGAGATGAGGAAGATTCAAATAATGTCTGGGGAGGCACAGGGTGGCCCAAATGATGAAAGAAAGGATGGCTCCGTTGATGAAGAATGGATAGGGAAATAAGCCAGAGGAGTATGGATATATCACGCTCGTATCAGTAGGCAATACAACTTACGCGGAAGTACTGGGAAAGAGACTAGAAAGACAAGTGGAAGAAACGGAAAGTATACCACATAACCAATCTGGCTTTAGAAAAAGTATGGGAGTCATAAGCAAGATTTATGTGCTCAAGTATCTAGTATATCAGAACTTTTGTCACGAGAAAGGGAATATTTCGCACTGTTTGTGGATTTCAGAGCAGCTCCTGATCCCGTGATTAGAAGGGCCCTTTGGACGGCTATAAAGGAAAGAGGAGTAGATGACCGTTTCATAGAAAGTACAACAGGAATATTTGTGGGCGGAAACTTTGCATTAATAATATTAGGGTAAATATAGTAGAAGGAGGAGTGGAGGAATTCTGGACAGGATAATGTCTTAAGCAAGAGTGCCTGATAAGTCTTCTACTGTCTTAATAGCAAACTTCGAGGAGGAGATGGCAAGGAAAAGAAAGGGTGAGTTGATACTAGGGATATGAAAACTTTTTTTTGCTAGCGTAAGCAGACGATGTAGTTCTAGTAGCAGATGATAAGAGAAGGATAAATCCGATGTTTGAAGAGGTCGAAGAGTAGGTAAGAAGTAAGGAGTAGGATGTGTTCTAGGAATCGGAGAGTATAGTATAGCTAAGCATGATTAAGAAATAAGCTGCTTAGCAGAAGTACAGAAAATACGGAAAAGAAGCTCAATGTGACAGGAAAATAAGGGTGTGGATATCCAAGGTTCTACTATGATGAGTGTTGAATTAAGGAGTAGAGGTATGAAGATGGGAAAAAAATATGGCGCAAGCGTGTGTTTGAAAGATTAGTAGGGAAGAGAGGAAGGAAAACGTTCGACGTTCGAACTGAGAGGCAGAGGTATACGGATAAGCGGTTCAATTATCGGTTGAAAGAAAGGATCAGAAGATATCAGGGGATAGAGGAAGAGATAACGGAAAGGTGAAAAGGTAAAGAATGAGGGCGAGCCATGAAACTCAGATGAGATAAGGAAGGAGACTAGTGGGACTAGAATACTGAGATTCAGGATAAGAGAAGGGGTGACAGCATTTAAGCGTCAGATGAATGAAAAGGATAATCTGTATAGAATATGAAGAATGAGCAAGAATCATAGTTGCATGAATCAGAGAGGTAGACAGGTAACGAAAAAGGATATAGAGAGGGAAAGAGATAAAAGTAGGAGAAGGTAAGGAATGGAAAAAGGAGAATTTAAAAAAAGTTAAAAGTTATAGTGTTCGAGGAGAGGGAGTAGAGGAATAAGGGAAGTGAGGTGGAGTAGAAGTGAGGAAAGTTGTAATAGAGAGGAAAAAACAATGTCGGGAGTGAAAGTCGTTGTATACCTAGAACTCCTGTTTGAGAGGTAAAGAGAAGTGGATAGTCATAGGAAGGAGAGAGGAAGGGTGGTAAATGTTACGTGCTGTGAGGGTAGGGGCAAAGTAAGGAGATGTAAAGGGTACAAAAGAGGCATGCAATATGGACACCGGGGTTGTCAAGGACTACATTCAATTACGTTGTTATAAGGAAGACAGGGTGAAAAAAATCAAGGGATTTTAGAGATTCCAGCATGTAAGAATGATGAACAATGTTAGGAAGATGAAAGAAATGAGTCTGTGAGGGAGTGTTGGTCAAAGAAGGATAACAGGAGATGAGATAAGAAGATGGAGGATGAGAGCAAAAGGTGTTTCAAAAAGAATGCTCTCCATGCGGGTAAAGAAAGAAGAAGTCACGAGGAGAAGTGTATGTGTATGAGATGGTTAAGAAAGACGGGTGGATTGTGCCGAGGGAGAAATAGAAATTTTCGTGCAAGAAAGGAGTGAAAGGAAATCCTCAGCTCATGGCGAGGAGAAGATGTGGAAGTATGAAGGGTTTTGACAGGTTCGGGGTCCTTGGCAGAAAAGAGTATGTGAATTGTGTGCGAAGGGAATGCAAAGGTGGAAGAATGGTAGAAGGAATGCTTGAATAGAAAGGTACTCACAAAGATGGTGCGCAGAACTGTTTGAGTTCATTTTTAGTGCAACCAGGTGGAGTGCAGCAAACAGTAGCTCCAGGTAGCTTTTGTTGATTATAATGACAATCGCATATCTCCTTGAGAATGTCCGAAAGCTTGAAACCACAGTACACGTGAGGTTCATCAGTCTCTTCGTTATAGGCAACTTCTACGAGCTGGAAGATTACAATGGCCATAATGGTGTACGTCCAAACGTGGCACAATCTTGTCGGGATAATAGATTTCATCCTTCTTTTCTCGTTTCTACTAATATCCAGTTTATGCGACCCGAATCCTCAGTGGTGTTTCCAGTACTTTCGCTTCGCCTTCTATATCTTTGCCAGGTTCCTTTCGAGTTAGAAATATGTTATTCAGAGACTGTCCTTGAATAACATAACAGAAAAAGTAACAGCGGAAGGAGGGCAGAAGCAGTGATAAGTAAGATTAACTCTGGAAGGAAAATGACATCAAAAGGTAAACAACAAGATTAGGTCAAAATATGTTATCTGAAGACTTTAATAAGGAAATTTTGCTTCAAAAATCTTATTATAGAACATCAAATATTTTCAAACTACATTTCTTCAAGAAAATTTCATTAGAAAATGTTACTAAAGGAATTCTGAATAAAAAACGCTGATGAAGTAATTTTAAAAAGAAATTGTGATCAAAACAATCGGTGTATAGGCATAGTTTTAGAAATCGTAAACTGCTCTAGTTCAAGTAGTTTCTGAATGCTGAAGGTTGAATTGCTCCAGATTGAATTTTCAGAACTGTTATAGGTTGACAAGCCGCGAACTGCTTCTACTGAAAACAGTTTCTAACTGCCTGAATTCAAAAAGTGATGAACTGTTAAAGTTCGACAAGCCACGAACTGTTTCTCTAGTTCGAGCAGTTTCTAACAGTTCTAGTTTGAAAAGTAAAAAACTGCTCCAGTTTGGAATATTCGAAACTTTTATAGTTTGACAAGTCGGAAACTGCCCTAGTTTAGGCAGTTATTTACTACCGAAGCTTGAAAAGTTCCAAACTGCTTCAGTTTGGAAAGTTTAGAACCCTTAGAGTTTGAGAGGTCGCAAACCACTGCTCTGGTTCGAGGAGAATCTGACTGCTGAAGTTTGAGAAAGTCAGAATTGCTCCTGCCTGAAATTTTCAGAGTTTTTATCGTTTCTGAAGTCGAAAACTGCTCTGAACCTAGCAGTTTCTAGCTGCTGAATTTTGAGAAGTTCCAAATTGATTCTGTGTTAAAAGTTTAGAACCGTTAAAGTTTGGATGGTTGCAACTTGCTGCTCTGGTTCAAGAAGTTTCAAATTGCTGAAGTCTGAGAGAGTTAAAACTGCTCCTGTCGGAAATGTTCAAAACTGTTATTATTTTTGAAGTCGAAAACTGCTTTCGTTCTAGCAGTTTCTAACTTCTGAAGCTTGAGAAGTTCCAAACTGATGCCGTTTGGAAAGTTGAGAACCGTTAAAGTTTGAAAGGTCGCAAACTGCTGCTCTGGTTCGAGGAGTTTCTAACTGCTGAAGTTTGAGGAAGTCAAACCTGCTCCTGTCTGAAATTATCAGAACTGTTACCGTTTTTCAAGTCGAAAACTGATCATCGAAAATTTCATTTTTGTCCTGTAAAATTTTTCCAGGAGGGTCCTAACGTTTTTGTTACGAAACAGGTAAGAAAAACTATCCATTCGAGGAATCACATTTTTTTTAAGGAAATTGGATGTTTACCTCTAGTAGCTTGTAAAAACGAAAAAGTACTGTGTTTTCACACATAGGTGGGTGGCAAGCAAGTTTTCGAGGTCCATCGTAAATACGAATACTTTTTAAATATCTCTCTTTGCGTTCTCATTTTTTATTTTAAAACCTCATCATGAAATTAAAATAAGAAGCTTCGTGTTATCATGGGAACGAAAAAACAAGTCTTGGTAAACATATCAAAATATACTTCCAGAGCGCTCAATATTATCGCTAATGGGCTGGTATGACAAATAAGATGGGAGTTCTCATAAAACAAATGTAGGATATATTAACTTTTTTTTTCTTGCAGAATTTTCGAATTTTCGAAGAATATCATTACTAATAAATTGAGATATTCAAAAATGCATTGAAGAGAATCGAATGAGGTCAGATCGCAGGAAATGCCCGTGTGGAAAAATGTCCTGGCAGTCTGGTTACAGGTCTGGCCCAGGTCTGGATTGTCTAGTCTGGAAGATCTAGTCTGGCTCAGGTCTGACGCTAGCCTGGCCAAGGCCTGATGCTATCTAGACCGTCTAGTCTGGAAGGTCTAGCCTGGCCCAGCTTTGGCACTGACCAGCGAGCCCAGGACAAAAACAATGTAAGTTCGATCAGCAAATTTTTTTTGACAGATTTAAAAAAACAACAGGATGTATAAAATGATAGAAAGAAAAAAATCGAAATAAAGACGCCTATAGTGAAAAATTTTCATTTTCCAACTCATTAAAAAATTTCAGTTTTATGTCAAACAATTTGAATATATTGCCAATAACTTTCGGCTGACCAGCACATGACTAGCGGCTGGCCAGCCCATATCTAGCGGCTGACTAGATGGTCTGGCCTGGGGCTAGTTAGTAAAAACGTTAAACTTCTGGTCAGACCCAGGCCAGTCCGTCTGGTCAGCGCCAAGACTGGAAACCAGATGGTCTGGTCTGGGCCAGGCCAGAGCCAGGACATTTTTCCACACGGGTGTCTCTTACGAAAAACTTGCTATATATACTTTTTATATTTTTTTTTCTCTCCACTTGATGAATAGCGAAGCAAACAGTCCGCGCGATAATATCTGGGAAATATTGTGCGTCGCTGGACACGCGGCAAATGTAAATAACAAAATGTTTTTATCACTTTGAAGGTACTCTTGGTAAAGGAGTCGTAAAATGCTAAAATTTCAGAATTTTGGAAGCGCTCTAGTTTTAATAGTTCCAAACGTCTATAGTTCAAAAAGTTTCAGAACTCTTCAGTTCCGAAGTTCCGAACTGTTCTGGTTCAAGTAGTTCCTAACAAGTCTAATATTCAAGTTTCGAATATCCCAAGTTCCAGCAGTTTCCAACTACTACGTTTTGAGAAACTGAAAAACTGTTTTTATTTAAAAAATTTCGGACTGCTCTTGTTTCAGCAATCTCGGAATCACCTAGTTTGAAAAGTTTCAGGTTGCTTTGGTTTGGAGAATTCCGGATTGTTCGGTTCAAAAAATTTCTTATTATTCTGATTAAAAAGTTTCAAATCGCTTGAGTTTTTAACTCCTTGGTTTGTTGTAGTTCCGAAAAAGTTTATTCAAATTTCTAATATAATAGTAAATTTTCAAATGAAGGTGGAAGATTTTCAACAATGAAGTCTTATCGTTTTATTTTCAACAAGAGAATTCAATCAACAACCAGATATTTAAATTTTTACACTGAAAGGACGTTCTTCTAGGATGATAAATGAAATTGCCTTCAAATAGTTTCATTCAAATAGAACTCCTTGAACTAGAGCAACAGTTTGCGAACTTTCAAACTTCAACGGTTCTAAACTTTCCAAACGGAAGCAGCTTAGAACCTATCCAACTTCAGGAGTTAGAAGCTGCTTGAACTAAAGGAGTTTCCGATCTCAAAAATAATAACAGCTCTGAACCTTTCAGAGAGGAGCAGTTTTGACTTTCTCAAACTTCAGCAGTTAGAAGCTCCTTGACCAGCGGAGCAGTTTGCGACCTTTCAAACTTTAACAATTCTATACTTTCAAAACTGGAGCAGTTTGAAACTTCTCAAACTTCAGCAGTTAGAAACCGCTTGAAGTAGAGCAGTTTTCAACTTATAGAATGATAACAGTTCTGATCATTTCAGACTGGATCAGTTTGGAAGTTTTCAAACTTCAGCAGCTAGAAACTGCTTTAGAAAGATCAGCAGTTTGCGAGATTTCAAATTATAACGGTTTTGAACTTTTCGAAGTGAAGCAGTTTAGAACTTCTCAAACTTCAGAAGTTAGAAGTTGCTAGAACTAGAGCATTTTTCGACTCCATAAACTATGACAGTTCTGAACATTTCAGACAGGAGCAGTTTTGACTTTCTCAAACTTCAGCAGTTGGAAACACCTGGAACTAGAGCAGCAGTTCGCGACCTTTCAAATTTTAACGGTTCTAAACTTTCCAAACTGAAGCAGTTTATAACCTTCTTAAACTTCAGCAGTTAGAAACTCCGTGAATTAGGAAAGCAGTTTGCAGCCTTTCAAACACGTCCTTGGTTTCGTACAAGGGATGCGTTACTTGGTTAGGGATGCTCCCGATAGTCGTTCTGAAGTTTTTGAACCGCTGGGACCATATCAAAGTTTGCTGTGTGATGGGCGCCACTGGGTGTTCATACACTCTCCGACGTTAGGAAAAAGATTTTGAGAATAGAGAAAAAGCTAAAAAGTGTGTTGACTTGACTCCCAGGGCCCCACGTTTGGTGCCAGATTGAGGTCAGCACGTTGGTTCAACCTGACTCAGCGGTAGGTGGAAAACCGATAAGAGATGAGGATTTGTTGATTAGGGTTAAGTATTTATTTACTCGGGTAAAAAGTGATGTTGGAAGCATTTGATTTCCCTTGTTTCAATGGTGAGTAGTCCTCAGAGTGAACGATTCTTCTTTGGTTTTGGGTTGAGTGGGTAGCACTGCGTTGTCCGTATGTACGGCTTAGTGACTCAAGGAGGGGTGTGCTGGAATTTGTTCTACCTAGTGCACAGTTTCGGGCTCAGGGGGAAGTGAGTTGGCTGGTCTCTCAGGGCTCCACTTTGGGTGCCAGATTTAGGTCAGCCTCAATAGTAGGTCAAAACCTAATGAGAGATGAGGATTTGTTGATCAGAGTAAAGTATTTATTTATTCGGGTAAAAAGTGATGTTGAGAGCATTTGATTTCC
>WSXT02022546.1:0-14081 GCA_011762715.2 Neuroterus valhalla | reverse complement strand
AGAAGAATCACATGAACAAATATTAACTATAATATTGTGCACGAAGGAATAATAAGGAGACCCAACTGCTAGTGGGAAGCCCCTCGAGACTGGAAATAGAAACATTACCGTAAGTGGTAGGCACATTACAGGAAGATCTTGAATTTTCGTGAGCAGGTGCGCAGTTGTCCTCTTTCATGGAAAAATGTGCGAGCGAGAAAGCTTGTCAAATTGACGCAAGTTAGAGAGGTTATGTTCTTTTGTTGATCATTTCACGAAAGATATACGAAATATATATATATATATATATATATAAATAAACAGTATTCTCAGTACTTGTTTGGAAATTGTGTGTATTATAACTTGATTGAAAATTTCAAAGTTTTTCGAAACGTAAACATGAAAAATATTATAATTCCATTAAAAGTTATCATGAGGTACTCAGTTTAGGAATTAGTTAATTACGTATTTATGAGCATGCATAAAATTTGATCAGCACGGAAAACATTTTGCCATTTGCATCAAAACAAACGAAAATAATCTCTCTAACTTACGTCAATTTGACAAACTTTCTCACTCGCATACTTTTCCATGCATAGGAAGAGGACAACTGCGCACGAAAATTCAGGATCTTTCAGTGAATATGTCTGCCACTTACAGTAATGTTTCTATTGCCAAGTGGCGAAACGGAGTTAGATCTCCTTATTTTTCCTTCGTGATATTGTGCTAAAAATCCATTTACTTTGTTCATATTGAAGCTCATATGTTTCCGCTCGATTTTCGCTTGTTTATTTTTTCATGACTTTTCATTATCATGGCAATGTGACAGTTTATTAGTACATTGCATAAACGTCAGTACGTCAGTTTGAAATTCATGAAATTGTTCTCCCATATTCCTGCATCTTTAAATTTTTAAAGAAAAAAAAGTTGAAAATTTATTTATTTTGTTGATAATTTGTTCTTTCAGGACGAAAATGTATCTTCTTAGTTGATCAATAATCTTTTTGGATGGAAATCGATCTATTTGATAGGATGTTGAACTCTTTTGTTAGAAATTCATTTTCTTGCTTAGATTCATAATTTTAGTCTAAGCTTCATCTTTCGGTTGAAAATTCGTCTTATTTAGATGGAAATTCATCCATTCTACTAAAAATCCGTTCTTGTGGTAGAAAGTTAATACTCTTGGTTGAGAATTCGTCTTTTTTGTTTGAATTCCACTGTTTTTCATTCCGAACGGAAATCTTGCGTGGTTGGCATATAAACTGTTACATGTTATGTTGAGAATGCTTCTTTTTTGGTTGAGAAATAAACTACTGAATTTTAACTTGGACTACCATGTAAAAAAGATCATCTTTTTGTTCGAAATTCATCAATTAAGTTGAAAGTTTCATGAGTTGTTTGTGAATTGATTTGTTTGTTAAAAATTTATATTTTTGGTCCATCGTCCAACTATTTTGGTAGAAAATCCAACTCCTGAATAAAAATCTAACTAAAAAATTGGAAATTCAACTATTTGGTTGGAAAGAATGTTTTGTAGTTGAAAATTTAGCCACTCGGTAGAAAATTGAATTACTGCGTTAAAATTAATTTTTTCTCAAGATTCGCCTCTGCAGCGCCGTAACTAGGCATTTGCAGGCGGTACGACGCACCAGGGTCATTTTTGGTAGAGAACTAAACCCAATATACTATTATTTTGCCGAAGATTCTTTTTCTAGATAAAAAATCAAACTATTCGGTTGAAAATTAATCTTTTCCGGTTGAAAATTAAACTACTTAGATCAGCGATCATCTACTGCGCTGCAGGGTAGTTCAGAGTCTTAAATCTCACTTAGCAGCTGAAAAAGGGACAGAAATTTATGTCGACAGTGAGCAGTTTGAAAACAGGAGAGGACGTTGCAGATTACCTGACGCAAACAACACTGCGGCTATATGGGGTATTAACAACTTCAATTCCCCAGTACATAAGCATGGAAGAGGCGATGGATTCGTCTAGGTCTCAAACGGTACAGTCACCATCGTCAGCTGTTATCTTCCACTAAATGAGGAAATATCAGTCTTTCGTAGAAAGATAGAGGAGATATGAGACTTCTGCTCCAATCTTGGAGGTGATATGATTATAACAGGGTACTTGAACGCCTAATATTGCGAATGGGACATTAGGTGGACGGGTTCGAGGGACAGAGAGGTGATGGATATGGCTGCCAGACTGGACCTGACCATTCTGATTTCAGGAAGCTCGACCACCTCCAGGAGAAGAGGCTACCGGAAGACCATTTTAGACATCACTATGTCCTCGCCGGGTGCTGCTAGGAGAATAAGCGAGTGGCAGGTCCATGAGGACTACACAGGAAGCGACCGCCAACACATAAGCTTCCATATGGTCTGTGGAACTCACCGAACCGGTGATTCTCGCAAGGTACACAAGGTAATGAAAGGCCGGAATGTGAATAAGCTTAACGCGACCAGCCTCCTTAGCACAATTGTTCAGAAGGGCGGAAGCATTCTTGTAGAATCAGCATTTTCATCTGTCTCCAAAATAGGTGCAGAGAATTTGGCCGAGATTACAATGAGTTTGATTGTGCAGGGGTGTAATGCTTCAATGCCGTAGCGCGCTTTGAAGACAAATAAGCCTTCAGTGTATTGTTGAATGCAGCAGATTGCTGAGTTGAGGAGCAGCTGCTTCAAACTGATGAGAAAGGTCCCCAGAACCAGGAAAGGGAGATGGATGCAGTACAGGTCAACAAGAATTACATTTTAATTGTGACGGAAAAACCCTATGGGCGCGCACTAGTCGCGACCATGGACCCCAAGATGATGGGGATGATGGTCAAGGGATTATTCTCAAAACATCTAAACAGGGTCATCGTGGAGAAAACACCAACTGAAGCAATTCCTCTTGGAAATGTGGACGGCGGCCCCCAAAATGGCTTGTAGTGAGGCACCGGGCCCTGATAGTATCCCGACGGAGGTGATCAAGTTGGTAGCAAGAGAACAGAGTTTCTTGTTACTCACCATGTTTAACTCCTGCTTTGCAACTGGCGTTTTCTATTCGAGATGGAAAAGACAGAAACTTGTTCTTTTGAACAAGGGTAAAGAGATCCCGATCACGGCGTCACCATACAGACCACTCTGCATGCTTTATGTCATCGGGAAGCTCTTCTGAGTCCTGCTCCGGGCCAGATTAAGAACGGCAGTACAAGTAGCAGAATTCCTGCATATCTTCAGCGTATTATCGGAGATTACTTCACTGATAGGCATCTAATATTCGAAACAGCTGAAGAAACACGTTGCGTCAAAGTCACTCTCAAGTTCTTGGACCCGACGTGTGGAACGTGGTTCATATGAGGCCCTGCGGATAGACCTCCCTGATTAAATAAAGCTGATTGGATTCGCTGATGACTTGGCGGCAAGGATCAGAGCAAGAACGGAAGCAGAAACAAGGGTGTTGGGGGCCATTGTCTCGTGAAGAGTCGAAAGCTGGCTCCATAATCATGGATTGATGGAAATCTCACTTTTGGGATCCAGATCACTAAGACAGCGAGTAAAGTTGAGACAATCAACAATTGTAGCTATGCTTTCTAGACTTATGCCCAACATTGTGGGCCCTAGAAGCTGCAAGAAGAGAATTTTGTTGAGCGTTGCGAACTTTATAATGCCTCTTAGAGCAGGAGTATGGGCAGACGCTCCTAAGGTTGACTATCACAGGGAAAAACTTCTGCTTGTACAACGTAAAGATGCACTCAAGAGTGGCTAGCGCTTATAGATCAGTCTCCGGTCCGGCTATACTGGTCATAGTGGGTTGTATCTCCATTATATCCCCCACTTCAATGCCTACTTGTACCGTAACAAAAGGGAATTGAGTATGAACGGTGATTACTGACCAAACGAGGTGGATAATGTAGAACACACCTTCTTCCATTGCAACAGATGGGCAGAGGGAACAGAAGATATAAGTGGTGATTTTTTTTTCTTTTTTTTTTCATGAAGGGGCCGAGGAGGGAAAATCTTCAAAAGACACCCAAGAAACGTGGGTAGTGTCGGATTCTCTTGGCGCGCCTACCGACTAAACCCCTCCTCGACTATTTACCAACCTAGTAGGTTATACACCGAGATGAAATGAAAGTAATGGACATCGAAATTGGTGGTCCAAGACAGTTATACCGCAAGGACACTCGCGCATAAAGCGAAACATGGAAATGTAAGAGAGACGGATGACTCAATTATTGCTGTGAGACGAGAAGGCAGGGCCTTCTAAAGCGGTCGGAAGTTTTACTTGCATAACTTGCAAGTGAGTTGATGCATGGGTTTGGGTGATTATCCACTAAAAGACGAAGTTTTGCAGCGTATGTGTGAGCGGCATTGGTGATGGATGGGAGGTTGAATTCCGCAAGAATTTGCTCGTTGCGGATGAACCAAGGAATATTTAAAGCGGAGCGGAGAAGGCGCATATGGGTGCCTTCAAGTTTGGAAAGACTATTTGGGGTTGCAGAGCCTCAAACTGAAGGAGGGTTTAAGTGATGTAAAGGCTCTGTTGGCCTTATTACCGATGGCTTGGTTTTGTTTGGACCAAGTGAGTCGTTTGTCAAAAATGACGCTGAGAGACTCCATTTAATGGGAAAAGAGTCAACAAAGAATTCAGGGAGATTTTGCCGGAGACATGAGAAGAGGACAGCTTCAGATTAAGATTTGTTTATTTCAAATCTCCATCTGTGTTACCATTCCAGGACGATTGGAATAAATTTGTTTAGACGTGACGAGCATTGACTGATGATCTTTGATGTATCAAGGAAGCTGACATTATCAGCGTATTGTGCCGTGAGAATTTTCTTATAAACAGGAATGTCTCAAAAGAACACGTTAAAAAGGGAAGGAGAGAGTTCGTAGCCCTGGAGGACATCAGAGGTAATAACTTCGGGATCCGATAAGGATTTTCCAACTCGAGCTCTGAAGCTTCTGGTCGAGAGAAAGGATTTGAATAATCAAATCAAATCAAAATCCAAACTACAAATTTTTTGTAGTTTTGTACACGATCGAAACCCGAAATACATCATTTCATCATAATGGATCATCGTGAAAGCATTAAATCTGTAAGGAAGGATTTGATTAGGACGACGAGATAGTGAGGAAAGTTTAACTTGATGAGTTTATAAATTAGACCGTCATGCCAGACTCTGTCAAAGGCTTGCTTACAATCCAGAAGAAGCATGGATGTGTGCATGCCTTGGTAAGGTTTTCAGCAATGTACTCAGAGATACGAAGAAGTTGATGAGCTGTTCCATGACGTTTGCGAAAACCGTGCTGGAAGTCAGGATGAAAGTTGTTTTGCGAAACAAAGTCATCAAAACGGGAAAGAATTATGTTTTCGGCTAGTTTGCTGAGAGTACACAGCAGACTGATAGGACGAAAACTTGATGCTGAGCTGTGAGGTTCATCCGGTTTTGAAAGAAAAATTACAATAGCTTCTATCCAGGCTGTGGGGAAGTATTGTAATCGCATTATTGCGTTAACAATGTTGCAGATAGCCACGATGTACTTGCAAAGAAGTGTTTTCAAAACATTGTTGCTGATGGAGTCATTGCCGGGAGCTTTATGATTTTTCAAGGCGCGGATTGTGTCGGAGACTTCTTTGGAAGAGGTGGGAATGAAGTCCGTGTCTGACAATGAAATCTTGAGCATTCCTAGATAAATAATAGTGAAATTCAGCAAATTTTTCGTGGCTAGGAAAGGGAATCTGAGAAAATTTTTGCTTTTTCCTCGTCGAGAGAGAATGATTGACCGTCTTTGGCAAGAGGAAGAAGGTAAGATTTCCTATTACGGAGGGATTTGATGACTTTCCAGCATCTTCTGAAGGGAGTTGAGACGCTGGTTAGGATTCTAGTAGGACTGCCAATGTTTGCGTTCTTGGTTTTTCTTACGAATAAGAACGCGGGTGGCAGGTAGAAGTTTTGGTTTGCGAGCCGAAGTGCAGTTTGTTGAGATGGCGAGTTGGACAGAGTTTTGGATGTCTTTCGTTAGGGCTTCAACAGCTGCATTAAGATCGGAAGTAGATTGGATTTGGCAGCATTTGAGAGTGGAAGATTCCAGAATGTATTTGAGATAGAGATAATCGATTTCTGATTCTGTGGGAGGTTAGAGATTAGGAGAGCCTGACAACACCACTCTAATGAAAACAACAAGGTCTCTGTCTTGTTGGAACTGATTATTGGTGTAATTAACTTTGTGTTTGTCAAGTTTTTGAGCGATAGCGCGAAAGCTTTCGACAGTAGGGGATAGACGATTACAGCATCTGTGGTGTTTTAGCAGAACGGATGGGGATATCTGCTTTTAGGAGGGCCGAGTGGATTCCCGGCCAGAGTTCTTTTTGGAGGATATGGATAGGAGGAGGATTCCGCTCCTCAGCAACTGTCCCGCCTTCATCGGGTGAGCTTGAGAGAAAAGAGTCATCGCCGGAAAGTGGAAGAGAAGCAGATTTAGCTGATTTGGCAGGACTGGCAATTCGCTCGCGTTTGTTACGCTTAGATTTAAAGGTTAGGAAAGCATTAAGAGAGACTTCGGGTGAAGGGTCGAAGTCGATGTGGGACTGAACGGTGTCCATTGATTCCGAGCCATCGGTTGGATTATGGGTTACCGAGGTTGAAGAGACGCGGGATAGAATTGCTGCCTCGTAAGAGTTCAGGATTTCACGTAGTTCTGAATATTTAGCGGCTATTTGGCTTTGAGAGAGACAAGTGGGGTTTGGAAAGCGGAAAGGAGAAGTAGAAGAAGCTAAACCTTCATCCGAATAATGGTTCGGCATTTTGATATTGTTCAGGCTTGCCCTGAAAAGGGCAGGTTATTATGGAATATTGAATTGAATCAGTGCTGTAAGTTCATTTCGTGCGTCCTGGTACACCAGAATCTATCAGTGTACCATTAGCAGCGACCGGTGACTTTTCGGACTGTAGGATGAGATATGTGGCGAAAAAGGCAAGCAGCCATATTCCAGCAGGAAGCTGAGACACGGCGTGTTCGCTCCGTGCACATCTTACAGGCAGCGCCTCCTATGGCGGATTTTATAACTTCCGGCTTGCCAGTTACATTGTTTTGCATAGGGATAAATAAGACTTTATCCATTTATTCATTGCTATAACTTGTTTTTTTAAATTATTCGAGCGTAGGTTATGTGTTCGATAAGTCTTCTTTCTCCGGTAATTGAAAGACTAATTTCTATCTTTTCTATTTAAGTAAATTGTGATTCAAAAGTTATAACCTACGGATAGTGGACAAAACTCCCAGGGACAAATCTCACAAATCGGAAGTTGGCTTCTTCCATAAAAGAAGTCATTCAAAAATGTTATCACCCCTAGCAACCACTATGTGTACTTACTTTTTATTCGCGATTCAATTGTTCTTCTTTTCATTATCTCGATAATCACATTTTTGAATTAATTCTCTTATGCAAAAAGCCAACTTCAGATTTGTGTAATGTCAGACAGTGCCAGTGGTCCTGAAGATTGGGGGTTATGTTGTACACAATGATTATCGTAAAAAAAAATGGTTGTAACACAACCTGCCATGTATTTCATATTAATCATTTTAATCATATCTTGCTAGAGTAACTTACTTATATTTGGAATACTCATGATTTTTTTTCTAAATAACTGTTTACACTTTTTTCACTATGACTGCCTATGCATTTGGCGAGCCGGAAGTCCCGAAAACCGCCACTGGCATCGCTACAGTCTTATCCACGGAGCGAATAATGCTAGTTGTGCAATACATTTTAGAAATCTTTAACATGTTATGGATTCGGATATCATGACTCAAAAATTAAATTCTATCGACATTTTCTTAGATGTATCAAAATCAATTTAGGTTTATCAGTATTTCGAATTGCTGATTAAACTTATTTAAATATTTATTCCAGATTTTACAATGGTAATGCCGCATCAATCAGGGCGATAATGGTGGCCGATTGCTTATCTACAGCCCCAATGGAGACGGAAAGATCACAGGATCAACCTTCCACTTCCAATATGCAAGAAGAGAAAGGAAATCCTCCAAGTCACAGAGATTTATCTTCAACTTCAGTAAATTGTCCGTCATCTCAGGAACAGCCGGAAGTTTTGCATCACGCCTCGTCCAGACTGCAGTACGTATGAAATTATTTAATTTTCTTATAAATAAAAAATTAATTGTAATGCATAAAAACTTTGCACAAATTCAATCTCATCTACAGGAGAAAGTTTTACCCTATTTTACAGGTATAGTACACTAGAGGGCGGGTTCATGAATTGGCGGAAACTAGGCGACGGTTTCGAATACGCGAAGCCAATAAGATACAATAAAGAATATCGTCAAGTTGAAATGGAGAAAGAGGTAACTGAAAGCGATAGTGAGAACGAAGATGAAAATTCCCATTGGGAGGAAGAAAGTGGATCTGATGGTATGGTATATGAAATAAAAAAATAACTAATTAACTTACTCAAGATATTTACTTTTTTCAAAATCATGTTCTCTGTTTTTTATTTTTTTATTTTTACTTCTAGAATCATCAGCAACAGAAGATTGTGATTTTGACGAATTGAACGTCAATCCTGAGAAGTTTCTTATTTTCGCGACCGGATCGAAAACATATACACCACACCAAGTGGGTTTTAAGAGAATCAAACCAGTTAATTTCCCAAGAAGACTTGATCCGGGTCCCTCATTAAAAGAGAGATTAGAGCGACGAGAAAAACAAAGAGAAGGTTCTCCGCGACCCGAACCAAACTGGCAGGATTACGATTCAGTATCAGATAAATTCGATAAGGTTGATCACCTTATTGACCTTCATGGTCATATTATAGGAATGGGACTTTCTCCAGATCATAGGTAAATAATAGGAATTAGTACATAAATTTTGTATTCTTTATCGAACATTTTGCAATTCTTTCGATATCTGTAAAAGCTTTGTGAAATCTTTTGAAACAATTGCAATCTTTTGTTTTTTATTAATTTTTTCAATCAAATACAATCTGTTTTAGATATCTTTATGTAAATACGAGACCGTGGCCAAGAGGCTACGTTATAACAAATCCATTGCTGCCACCGCCAATTGCTCAAGAGATTGATATTCATGTAATCGACCTAGTGACGCTGAAACAAGTCGGGACGATGTTAAGGGCCCATAAAGCTTACACCCCAAATAACGAATGCTTTTTCATATTCTTGGATGTGTGCAACGAATATGTGGCGAGGTAAAATTTTAATTCATAAGTTTTTCTGAAACTGGCATCAAAATTATTCAAATGTGGAAAGCATTGGGTTTTATGTCTTCGATTTAGAAATCGAGGGGTCGATCGATTATCATTCTTGGAATCTGGTGTAGAAAAATTCGTGAAATCTTTTGAATCCTTTCATTCTCTGTGGAATATTTTTCAATTCTTTCGGAATCTTTTAAGGTTTTGTCAAACTTTTGTAAAATTTTTTTTATCTTTTTGATACCTCTTAGAATGATTCGAAAATCTTTCAAATCCTTGATTTTTTGTGGAATATTTTGAAATCTTTTGAAATTTTTCCAAATCTTTGTGTTATATTTTGAATTTTTTAAATTCTTAGCAAAATATTTTTGAATATTTTCCGATTCTTTTGAAAATCTTCTTAAATTCTCTTGAAACCTCTTATTCCTTTGTGGAATCTTTTACAACCCTTGAATTTCCTGTGTATTATTTTTGAATTATTGGAATATTCGAAAATCTCTTGGAATTTTTCAATCTTTGTAAAATATTCTGAAATTTCGGTATTGTTTAAAGATATTTTGAAATATGTCTTCATCTTCTTGCAGATCTTTTATATTGTCTAAATATTTCTGAAATTTTTGTCTATCTTACGTGAAATCCTTCGAACTGTTCAAAGCTTTGAAATCTATGATTTTTTGGGGAATCTTCCAAAATATTTTTTAATTTTTTTTGAAATGTTTCGAAACCCTTGAAGTTTTTGTGTTTTATTTTGAATTTTCTTAGAACTCATTTGAAATCATTGTGAACTTTGGAATTCTATGTAAAGTACCTGTAGAAAAAAATAAATCATAATTCTTTGTGAAATGTTTTAAAAAAATGTTTAGTTCTTTGTAAATCTCTAAATCTTTGGATTCTTTGTGAAATACTTTGAAATATTTTGCAATTCATTCACAGTCTTCGAAAGCTTTGTGAAATATTCTGAAATTTTCCAATTCTTCGTGGAATATTCCGAATTATTTTTACAATCTTTCCAAATTTCTGGAATCTTCTGATATCTGCGAAATACTTAAAATATTTTGAAACCTTTGAAATCCTTGAATTTCATGTGGAATTCTTTCGAAATCTCTCAAAATTTTCTTAAAATGTTTGTTATCTCTAGGAAATCTTTTTAACCCCTCAATTTTTTCCTGTATCATTTTGAAGTTTTTCGAAATTTTGTTGGAATCTTCGTGAAATCTCTGAAACCTTCAAATGAAATTTTCTCACTCTTTGTGAAAGTAAAAAAAATGTTTATCTCTCATTTCCCTCAAGAATAATTCAAAATCTTTTGAAATCATTCTAGAATCTTTGAGATATTTCGAAATCTTCGTGGTTTTTTTGAGTTCTTTTGGAAAATTTCTGGAATCTTTGAAATCCTTTTGAATCTAAAGATTCAAAAGGATTAATGGTTCGTGGAATATTCTGAAATTTCCGAAGTCTTCTAAAATATTTCGAAATATTCCTTAATTCTTTTGAAAATCACTTGCAATCTCTGAAATCTTCTGAAATCTTTGTCAAACTTTTATGGAATCCTTCGAAAGTGTTTAAACCTTCGAAATTCCTTAGATTTTTGTTGAAACCTTTCGAAATCTCTTTGGACTTTCAGAATGTTTGCTTTGCTTTGAAATCTATAATACCCTCAAAATTCTTGGGAACATTCCTAAATCTTTGAAACTTTGAGGAATTCTCATAAAAAAGAGAATTATTCTCTTCATGATAATAATTATATAATATAATATATAATATTTATAATATATAAATAATTTATATTATATTTATTATATATAATTATTTATTATTCTCTTTATTATTATTTTTTATTCTCATTCTCATACTCAGTCTCTTGAAATTATTGTGAGAATTATGAAATCTTAGAAATATTCTTATCACTTGTGAAATATTTTGCAATCCTTATGAAATCTTTAAAATCTTAGTGAGACCTTTAGAAATTCTCGAATTTCTTTGGAATATTCACATTCTTTGTTCCTTTATTCTTCTTTTATTTGTTCATTATTCTTTTCTCTTCGATTCTCTGAAATCTTTCAACTGTTTGTGATATATTTTGCAATTCTTTTTAAATCTTCAAATGCTTTGAGAAATCTTCCGGAACCTATGTAATTTTTTTCAGAATTTATCATAACTTTTGAATTCTTTGTGAAATATTTCAAAACTTTTTGAAATCTTCAAGTTCTTAAGTTCAAAGTCTTTTTTAAGTCTTAAGAAATATTGGTGATATTTTTCAATTCTTTGTAAAAGATTTTTTTTTGGGGAAATGTCAATAGCTTTGTGAAATATTTTGAAATTCTTTAAAATTCTTCTGAAATCTTCATGAAATATTCAGTTTCTTGGAATGGTCCAATCTTTGGGAATGTTCTGAAATCTCCGAATCTGATATGAAATTTCTCGAAATCTTAAATTCTTAGTGGTTCTTAGTAGTTTTCACATATAATATTTGAATTGTTGAATTCTAATATCGTTGAAGCTTGATTCTTCAAATGTTTTTCAGTGGTGCTGAAGACAAACACGGATACCTCTGGGACAGACATTATGGGATCTGTCTGGCCAAATTTCCACACTCCGACGTTGTGAACTCCGTCGCGTTCAATCCCCGGGATCCCGAAATGTTGGTTACAACGAGTGACGATTACACCATAAAAGTGTGGAGGAGTCGCGCAATGGTAAAGTCGCTTGGACTAAATGAAGAAAACCTCGGTAGAGGTCTAGAAGTTCGAAAGAGACGTACATACCACAGCAATTGCAACGTCGACTGACTAAAAACCATCCAATTTCCAATCTGAAAACCTTCACCTCAGTGTCTCAAAATTACTCTAGCGTCTTTCAAAATCGCCGAAGTACAAAATTAAGAGTAAACATTCATCGACCGTAGTGTCTCTAAATTTTTCTCAACTTGATCACGAATGGGAAATAATGGTTCAACTTTGAAGTAATAATTGAATTAAAGTCAAGTTAAAATTAGAAACAAAGTTCAGATTCGAAGAAAAGCATATATATTATAAATAGATCGTGTAGAAAGTAGAGGAGGTTTTCACATTCGAAATTGGAAAAGCAAAAACGAATCAGGAACGGAAGTAAGAATAGAGAAAGAGTGCAACGTTGGTGAAGTTCTCATGATCTGCCAATTTACTCAATTCGCGTTTTCTTTTAGTATTTTATATTGTAATTTACATTTCAAACACGATTAAAATAATAAACTTTCTGAATCGACAGCTAGTCGCTTTTGGGAGGGAATTTCTTTCCAGGAATACAATGATATTTTTTAAAAGATGAATTTATTGGGAATCTTGATTGAAAATGATCAAGTTACATAATCGTCCAGAAATCTGAAGTCAAACGAAAGGAAGTTACTAAACAGTAATGCAGTATTATTTTCATAATATTTACACACATTCGGAAGCTAATATATTGTACATTGTTTATGAATAGGTAATCACAACAAAGAATGTGAAGTTCGATATTTCTACAAGATTGAAAACAAATTGTAAAAAATTGTACGGAGTCGATAATTGTTGAAATTGTTTAAAAATTCTTTGGCTTCAATTTCTCTCTGGAAAGTAAGCATTGCGTTTCAAACTACGTTTTGAAACATTATGTGTGGTCTGCTTGAGCTTAGAAAACAAAACTCGTGTTTTGTGTGATACATAAATATCGAAATATAATTGTGTTCCTTTTTGAGACAAACTAGTCTTTCCAAACTACTTTCAGGAACGTCAATTGTTGGTCAATTGTGCAGCTTCCGTGAACAATACTGCTAATTCGTAAAATATTACTGCTTGTCATTTTTTGAAGAACTTTTATTGGTCAATAAATCGCATTATTTTCGAAACTTTTAAACTGATTCTTCAAGATCACCAATTTTTGGACAGCAGTAATTTTATTTGAGGCGATATAAGCCTTAAATGATCGATTTTATCAGTGATTACTGTCCAATGTCGACTTTAATGGAATTTCCATTTCATTCATTGGAGATTTTCTTAAACCTTCCGACCCTGCAGAGTGGGGAAATGACAATTTTGAAATTCGGAAGGTATGTACGTTAGGATGGAGCAAACAAATATTTTATTACATTTCCAAATTCGGAGAGGGTCCAAAAGTTGTAGTTTGGTACTTGGATCTCTGAAAAGAAAAGTTACAGATAATAAAATATATAACTTATGTTTGCGCATTGACGACGAAGCTCAAAATAACGAATAATAACGAAGTCTTTTTTATTTTGGAACAAACTCGAATTTTTAATAGAAGACGAGGTTTCTTGACATAAGTATCTGCAACTTCAATTATACTCCAAAAACTTTGCAATAATAAAACAATCTATATACATCTTAAATTGTTAATAAACTTGAAAATTATGTTTTCACTAGATTGAATGAAATTTTGTTTAATTGCTAACGATTTTTAATTGATGAAAGGGATTCCTAAATTTGTATCTTACACCTACAATTATCATTTGACAGCTGTATATCAATAAAAAAATTCTTATCCATTGTGAATGGCTATTGATTTTAAATAAATTTTTGGTGACTTTTGACCCCAAAAATATTAACTTCGAACCAGAAGGGTAATTTTCAACAAAAAAAAGTCAAATTTTTCCTAGAAAAGATTACTCTCTAGATGAAAGATCAATTTTCAACACAAAAGGATAAATATAAAACATAAAAGCTAATTTTGAACCAAAAAATATGAATTCCCAACCAAATAATTCAATTACAAAAAGAGAATCAATTTTCAATCAATTAGTAGTTTTGTCATCCAAATAATTGAACTTGTCACTATTGGGAATTTAAACTTGCGATGCGAGACCTGATGGCCATCGAGCGAACTAACCAACATGGCTGCCTATGGGGA
>WSXT02022535.1:0-14081 GCA_011762715.2 Neuroterus valhalla | reverse complement strand
GGTACCCTAAAGATGTCAAAAAAAAATTTTCTTACCCAATGAATTGCAATAATAAAATCTAAATAGACTGGACTATTTAAAATTGTTACAAATTTTGAAATGGACGAACGATATTTAAAAATCCTCTCCTCTAAATCCGAATAATAATTAGTTCAAAAAGTTCCCGTTCCATGAAAAAAATTCCCTGTGTGAAATTATACTCCTTCCCTAGAACTCCCTGCCCTAAAATGAAATCCATCATTATTTTCTGAAAGTTCCTGTCCCAAGTCTGATAAAGGAGGAAATGAAAAAAAAACGTGATAAATACATTTTTCTGTAAAAAAATCAGGTATTGAATCTTTCTATTTGTTTGGACTATCATCAATTCGATTATCAAATTTGAATCAGCTAAAAAAAAATTCATAGAGCAATGGAAAAAAATAACATTTTTCCTCTCATGACGTATGGATACATTAAATATTTTTGAGAATCAGATTAAAGGAACGTTACTTTCTTTAAATCAAATGATAAGATCTCTTTTTGAATCATAAAAAGAAAGCGGTCATTTCTCATATTTTTTCAGTAGAATTTTTCACAGTCTAGGTTGAAATAAGTAAATTCCTGGTTTTTAAATAAATTCCCGGTCATTTCCCGGTCTCCCGGTCAAGTCGCCACCCTGAAATGGTTATGACGAACGGGAAGTTCGGATATTTCAGCCCGTACTAAATTGATCGCAAACTTTACAAAGAAGTATCGGAATGCTTCAATATAGTCAGGTCGGTTTTCGTTTCACGAAAATGTCGTTTTCATAAATGATTGTGGAAAATTGTAGATTTTTTAATGATTCCGCACAAAAAATACAAATCTTCATGAACAATAAATATTCTTGATGGATAATTATTAATTTTTATTACTTTGCATAAAGCGCCTAGAAAAATTATATCAAGTTTGTCATAGTTTTTCTTGAAAAATCACAAATTTAGACACTTGTGGTATGGATAAATACAATTTTCTATAGAAAAATATAACTTTAAGTCTTCAAAAAAGGGGTTTAGTTTTTTAAAATTTTTAATAGGTTTTTTTTTTTTTTTTAATACCAAGAATATCTACAAAAAGTGACAAGTTTTCGATTTGCAAAAGCTATTCGTAGTTTTTCATAGGAAATAACAAATTTCTACAAGCAATTATAATTAAATAGAATTTTCCGACAAAAAAAAGGAAATATCTACGACACTAAAATGAAAGTTTATTCTTCATGTAAAAAATTTTTACGGATAACTGCAACGTATACTAGTAAAATTACGTCTCATATACAACTGTGAAAAATCATATGTATCAGAATTATCTTCAAAAATTGAAGGAAATGATTCTGCATGTTTCTTATAAAAATTATTTTCAATTAAACTAACTAAAATACGATGTGCATAAAATGCAGAGCCCTTCGAGAAAATGTACAGCCTAAAACTCAACATTTGCTTTTCTCTTAGTTTTTCGTCATTTGGTTTGTTTTAGAAAACTACGAGTTTGTACAAAGTTTCATAAATATGTAATTACATATTTTCATGATGAATGAGGAAAAACACAAACCCAAAATTAATCATTTTCTACAATTTTATATGAAAACGTAATTTTCCTAGATCGTTGTAGCTTTCCGTAATAAACTCTTCTGGAGTAAATAGATTTCTCAAACTTTGTATACTTTAGAAATTTTTTAATGGAACTCAATTTCAGAAAAGACTCTCGAAAAATTACTAATTTTCTTTTAAGAAAAAAATTAATTTACCATTCCTCTTTCCCAAGTCATTAGCAGAAACCTTAATCTTAAAGTGATCGTAGTTTGACAAGTTGCAGTATGTAATAGTCCAAAATGTATTGGAAATTTGTAGGAATTTTTATAGAAATTCATCAAAGTCAAAATTCTCGTAAAAATGTATAAGTTATTTCCGCCAGGTCTGAGTTCTAATTTCCTAGATTTGTATATCTTTACCTGAGATGCAGATTATCGATGAACGAAACATGATCCACGGGATGCCAGTCGAGTGAAAAAAATACCGCCTCAAAAGGAACAGTTTCTAGCAAACGATTAATTGGTTCAATAACTTCCGAACCATCATGTTGAGCAGCACATTTCTTTATATTAAGGGATCCGCTTATGAAATCGTTTTGTACATCCACGATTAGAAAAGCACTCTTTGGCCTTGTGCATACTTTGATCCATCGATTCCAGCAGACCTTCAAAATTTAAAATAAGATCTAAATGCTTTATTGACTAATTTTCTAATCGAAACAACTGCCAGTACTTCTAATAGTTTAAAATGATTTGCGAAAAAAAGATCTTACAATTGAAAAATGCAATATTTGGAACGAAACACAAATAATGAAATACACTTTAATGTAAATGCAATAATTCCAGTGAAATTCATATATGTACCTGAAACTCTTTCCTGTCGAGCAAACCATCGCCTTTTGTATCAAAAACCCCGAAAATCTCTTTCAATTGTTGCTCCTCAAGTTCGTAGACTTTCCCTCTATCATTGCGGAAAAGAGCTCTGCAAATGAGCTCGAATTCTGAAATTGAGAGAAACCCATCTCCGTCTTTATCGAAAGCAGTAAAACACGCGTCCATGATTCTGCATCACTTTTCGTATCCAAGAAGCTTGTATAATCGATACTCACATGCATCCACACACGAAAGTGCAAATAAACTTTCGCCTTTTTCCCATTGTTGGAATTCAAATGCAGCACAATGTAATAAATCGTTCGATAAGTCCTTTATTATTATTTACACTTTTGTTTGACCTCCGAAAACGTTCTCACTCCTTGAATAAAACTATTCCTTGACATGAATACTCTTGCTATGAATATTTCAGAGTGCTCGTTTGCAAAATAAACTTTCTTTATTTCTTTGAAAAATTCCTTAATTATAAAGTATGGATTCTTAAGTATGATAGCTTAGAATTTTGAAATAAAACATTTATTGATTGAGTCTCTGATGAGTCAAGACAGCCACGTCTATGATCACTTCTGGTAATAATAACTCGCTAGTTTTGTACTTCATTGACTCCTCGTAAGCATATGTTACGGACGTGTCGGTCAAATATAAATTACAATGAGCCAAGCTAAGAATGCAGTTACGTAAGCGTGTACAAACTTCTCTATCTTCTTGAGAAATTCGAGACAAATCTTGTGTGAAACCACCTTCGGAACGATCAGTATCCTGCGTATTCGCCCCTATCCAGATGTAACCGTTGTTCCCGAGGATGAGAGTTGCTCCATTAGTGAGTTTATGGAAATGCGTTTTCTTCCTTTTTATCAGCCCAGGGTCAACTTTCAGCATAATGCCTTGGGATAACTTTCCGTACTTGAGAACCCGAGTGTGCAAAGAAAGAGATCCATCAGCAAATGTATTTTGCACTTCGGCACATATTAAATCTCCCTCTTGTAAATAACGACGCATGGTATGCTCATCTTCAACGGATCTTCGTCTCTGTTTCAGGATGGAAATATTTAATTAAAACGGAACAGAAAAAAAGAGTTCTCTTTTTGTTTTCAAATTTCTATAATTAATACTTTGAATAACTAGGGGGACAATTCATATTTTAGAAGGAAATGCTCCCCACGAATTCACATAAATATTTTATAACTATTTTTGTAAGTAGTCTTACCAATTCTCCTCCAGGTAAATTAACACTGGAAAGCAGGAGGCCAGAATCTAATTTTGCATTTGTATCCACCTTCCACCTTTTCTGTTGCACTTCTGTGATTCGTCCAATGACTACGTCACCGATTTCACCTTGGTATCGAACTCTAAAGGGCTTTATGGAAATCAATTTATTTACTTTTTCTAAAACTCCAGCCGCTGATGAACGCAGCGTGTTGTGTTCGTCCACATAAGTACCGTGCCCCCTGTTAACATATAAACCATAAAGTACACGAAAATTTATTCAGCACTAAAAGTAGATTTCATAAAATTCAAGATGCGTTCGACGTGAATTTTGAACATTGTGAATCAAATTTATGAAGGGTACAATTCATTTTCAAATTTTTATTTATATATTCTATTTTTAGACGATTGATTTTAATTTAAATTTAATTGTTTACCAAAGTGACTCAATAATTGAATTTCGTTTGCTTTTCGCTTCAAGACCAACGCGACGAAAATGAGCACACAAAAATTTTATCAGATACAATAATTCAGATCAAAATATATGACGAAATACTTTATCAAAACAACTTACACAATAATAATAATGACGATTGCCAAACATTTTACTGTCGTTTGGAGCAATCAATAAGAACCAAAATGATTCATGTATTTTTCCTTCTTCGATATGATTGAAATTAAATAACAATTTTTCGCAATACGAATTGAACTTGCTAGTTGTGTAATCTTTTTTTTTGCTTCAATCAAAAAGAAATTATGAATTTAAAACTTGAAATGTTGTTTTAAAAATACATGGAAAACTAAAACAAACTCGAGAAGACGCGAAAAATAAAATCCAATCATATAGCAAACACGAAATATGAAATCAACGAAATGATAATTTCAAAAAATCGAAAATTAGTGCTTATGTGCTTATGTTATATGTAAAAACAGCATTGAAAATAGAAAATTCTTCAAAAGCGAGGTTATGGTACGCACCTTAAATTAAATATGATGCGCAACAACTTTCAGAATCTACTTTTACTTTTCAGAAATGAACATAAAAATACCTCAAAAAGTCTCCTTGATTGGAAACTTCCTCTCCCGGAGTATAAAACCGCAATTGAACTTCAGGATTTCCAAATAAATTCATATCTAATCGATCAACTGCTAACCGCACATTTACAGGTGGTATACATTCTTCTGCCATTATAGAATATTTTTATATCCTTTTCATAAAAAAGAGATCAATTCAGGTTCAGAATTGAGTTCGAAACAAGGAATTTGTTTATTACTTGCACAGCAAATCGTCCGAAAAAGAAAACTGAACGCGAACTCAAACACGTGTTTACCTCCGATTCTCCGAATTCAAACAGTCTGAAGTTTGCTGTTCATGATCTTTCCACGCACATTAATTGAAGTTTGTTGCAACACATTCTGGCGCCAAATTTAAATTACTCGAAAATTTGAATGTATAAATAATGGAAAATTATTCAAAGCGCTTTATCCTATGTTTACATTGCAAATGTATTCAAAATCTTACTTCACATAAAATCGGAAGTACTTGGAAGCTTTGGATTTTTACAGAGTCTCTAAAAAGTGATTTCAATTGACAACAGAATGAATACCATTTTATAGAAGCGATCAAAATTAGGGTCCTATTATTAATTATTACAAATACATAAACTACTCTCTTGCTTATAAAGGCTATTTATTTGCTAATTATTTCTAAAAAATTGTATAACAAAAATATATAATATTTTATCACAATATTTCAGTCACATGATTTTTTTAACTCGCTCTATTTGTTTGCATATCTGCATTGGCAATATAATTATCATACATTTTGATTAATGAAAACGATGTTCTCGGTTTCACAATAGACAAAGCAGTTCTGAAATGGTCTTTCGTGATTTGTGTGGCAGTTAAATCTAATTCTAAGGCATTCATGGCGGCTTCATGGCAAACAGCTTGGATTTCTGCACCTGAGTAACCTTCAGTTATATCCACGAGGTCCTGAATAATAATGTCATCAGCGATTGGCATTTTCTTTAATTTGATGGCAAATATTTCTCTCCTAGTTTCAGCATCTGGTAGAGGCACGTAAATTATTCTATCAAGACGACCAGGTCGTAAAAGTGCCTAAAAAGAAAGTAGTTAGCTTTAGATTGGAATCAACAGTTTAACATTTGTAAATTTAATTTTCAAATATCATGGGATTCGAATATTTTTCAGGAGCTTTATAAAAGTATATATAAAATCTCTTACCTTATCAATTCTGTCCGGCCTGTTAGTCGCTGCGACTAATGTAACATTTCCCAGAGCAGTAACTCCATCCAACTCTGTTAAAAGTTGAGTCAAAACCCTTTCCTGAACATTGCTTCCGCCACTTTTTGAAGAAGAGGCCCTCTCTCCTCCGAGAGCATCAATTTCATCAATAAAAATGATAGAAGGAGCAACTTGTCTCGCCTTCCGGAAAATATCCCTCACAGCCTTTTCGGAATCTCCCACCCATTTTGAAAATAATTCTGGGCCCTATAATCAAATCACAATTGAAATAAGAATTGAATGCTGTATGCCATACACTATTTGTGAAGTTTCCTTCCTTACATTGATATTGAGAAAATTAAGTTTGCTCTCAGTCGCCAGGGCTTTGGCAATCATAGTTTTTGAACAACCAGGTGGACCAAACATCAAAACTCCTTTGGGTGGAACAATGCCCATTCTTTGAAAGACTTCCGGATGTTTTAAAGGCCACTCGACAGCCTGTTTCAATTTTAGTTTCAAATCCTCTTGTCCACCAATCTCCGACCATTTCACGTTTGGGACTTCAACCAAGGCCTCTTTCATCGCAGAAGGGTTTACAGTTCTCAAAGCGTGCTGAACATCTTCAAACATAATCTCCACAACATCCGAATTCGATCCAATCTTTTGGTTAGAAAAGCGTTCTTTCGCGTGAGACCTAGCTTCAGAACACAAACCTTCCAAATCTGCAGCCACAAACCCATGAGTCTCCGAGGAAATGTCTTTAATATTGCTCTCTGTTAAAGTGTGGGCTACTTTCAATAATAATTTCGTAATGATCTCTCTCCGCATTCTTCGATCTGGAACACTTACTTCAAACTCCTTTTGTAATCTACCAGCTCTGCGTAGAGAACTATCAACGGAATCTAATTTCGAAGTTGTGGCTAAAACTGCAACGTTGGCATTTGTGTAGCGTAATTCGTCGAAGAGATTAATCAAAGTAGCGAGTAACTTTCTCTCCTGATCTGTGCTCGAACTACTTTTCTTCGGACAGAGTGTATCGATGTCTTCTAAAAGAATTATACTAGGCGCTTTAGCTATTGCATCTTCGAAAAAATCTTTTAAGACAGTTTCTGTGTCCCCGAGATTCTTAGGGATCAGATTTAAAACACTGATGATTACTGAGTTTACATCGTATTCTGATATAAGAGTATTTGCAATTATGGATTTCCCGACTCCTGGTGAACCGTAGAGTAATATTCCTCTGATTGGGTTAAATTGGCTCATTTGTCCACCAACTCCCAAAACATCGTCCATCAGATTTCGTATTTTAGTAATGAGATCTGAGTATCCACCGATATCGCGGAATTTCAGTCTCTTTTTCTTCCTGTTGTCCTCTGGTTCACTCCCCAAAATGATCCACTTTGTTGTATAAATTGTTTTATACACGCGAAGATTCCGATTGTTATCTGAAAGATTTATTGTTGCGAATTCTCGTGTCAAATCTTCCGCCACCTCTTCGTCAAGTTTTAAATCAGTGTCGAATTTCACTTTTGCGATCTTGAAGGTTAATTTTCTACCATAGAACGGAACGGAAATTATGTTCCCGACGGCAAATATCCTTTCGTCGTTGTGACTCTTAATCATCACATCGAATTCAGATGAAAGAGGGGGAAGAGGTTGCTTTCCAATAAATTCTATTATCACTTCCTTTGCAATATAAGGATCCATGTTCAATCTCTGAACCTTGAGGAGCGTTCCTAGTTTTTCGGATTCAATTGCTGGAAAATTAAATATTTGTGGGTGTATTTTCCGAACAAACGATAGGAGCGTTACTTTTTATAATTCTTACCAGTTTTTGTTAGAAATATACTAACAATACTTCCATCATTAAAAGAAAAAGCAGTTTTAACTGCAACGTTTTTTCCAGTAAGAAGTACATCGTCACCCAAAGCAATGTTGCACAATTCCATTGCAGTTTCTGATAAGAATACCATGTTGTTAGCATTGGCTTCACTTATGTTCTTAGGAAATTCTGCAAAAGAATAAAATATTAGGTTCTGAAGCAGCTTTCAGCTGAACCTCGGCCTTGTATGTAAATTCAAATATCTCAATCTGCTATCTCATGAAGATATTCCATGGAACATAATATATGCATTATCAAAAACTGAGGGAGCTCATTTTTATGAGTAAGATATTTTTGTTGTTGTAGGATATTTGTAATAGAGCAAATATAAACTATTACAAATTTTACAGTATAACTAACATTACCTTTTGGATTGTAAACTTCTAATTTGCCGTGTAAAATACTGTTTCGTATAAATCTGTGATTCCAGCCTTCGTTCGGTGGAGGACATTCTTGCAGATGATCTTCACTATCTTCTGACCTAATAATGCACTCACATATGTCACATTTCATCCATTTACACGCATTTACATTCGATTTGCGTTTAGGCGACATCTAAAAATTCGGAATTAAATTGTGGAATGACCGCAAACTTTTATTTCAGTAATTCAGACGATAAAAGGTATGCTCTTAGCAATAAAGAGAATTTTTTAAGTTCATGATAGTTCTTAAAATTCGATTGAAATAAGAATAACAAGTTTTCTGTTTGTTGGAATGAACATTATCTCATAAATAAAACAGAATAAAAGTATTTTCATTTCTTTTTGATCCTGATAATGTTTTTGTAATATCGTAAGAAAAAGGGTGCTCCAACAAATTCATTGCCTCAACGATTATGAAAAACAGAACCAAACAATCGATTTTGTTTAGAACTTCTTTTTCTGAATTGAACGGCTTTGGTCAAAAAAATGTATTTTCATTTGAACTTGCAACAATACAAGTTCTAGAATGCATAAATATTTTTAAAAACTACCTTTAGTTTGCAAGTATTTCCTCAAGTTTCATTAATTTCTTATTATGCTATCATGTACAGTCATTTAGTCATGTACCAGTCATGAACGTCAATGTCAATCAACGATGTAAAGGATGTAAAGGTTAGAAACGTTAGTCAGAACATTTTTTCACATTTTTAGGTTAGGATAAAAACTCGAACTTTCAAACGCGTTCGATAATCGATTCTATAAAATATGAGTGGAGGGAGGCATGAGAGAGAAGGAAAAAATATGACAGTTTAACATTCCAAAAAAGACAAAGATAGGCGAAGTATACAAAACGCAATACGCAACCCAACGCAACTCTCAAGTCTCAATCTCAACATTTTTTTCCGGCATATTCCGGAAAAACATGAGAGAGAAAGGTGGAGTTATCCTTTAAAAAACAAGTGTTTTTTCGTGTGAATTCAAGAATTTGTGAAAGACAAGTGATAATTTGTGCTAAGGTAATAAGCACCTTCTCCTTACACAAAAAATATTAATATTTTGCAAGTCCATAAACTCTCACCGTTTTTTTTCTACTTTTTTGGTTATAAAACTAGATCCTTCTATGATACTAAAGTTTTGTCCTTTCAAACTTGACTGCCTTCGAATTCAAAAGGATCTTTTTTTATAATTGTAACGTTTACTGTTTAACTTTATTGGAAGGGAACGTCTAGTCAGTTTGTATTGCTTGAAGTACTTGAAAATGGAGCATCAGTGTCAGTGCGGTAATATGCATAATGAGGGGGAATTAGGCGTTCAATATAATCTTTATCAAAAGATAGATTTGCAGAATGTCGAATGTCTGAATGAAGCAGAAGAAGGAAGCGGGGTTAAAGTTTTCAAACCATGGGAAGAACGTTTGAGTGGATCAGCTGTAAGTCGCATGCATTCCCCTGCATAACATTATTTTGTTTCTCTACTTTTTATTTTGCGAAAATACTTTTTGAAAATATATTTCTTGTTTCAGTATGTAGAGAGTGACGTGGACGATGAGCTTCTTTTCAATATACCGTAAGTTCAACTTCAATATATTTTATTACATAGGGAACCACGATAGTATGATTTACCTGGAGTTTGGATGGAATATGAGTAAAAGAAGAAATATACCGAAGTACTTGGTGAAATATTGTGAAAGGTGAAAATATGCATAAAAATAGTTAATCGAGAGAAAAAGCGGACATTTCAGTAAAAAAAAGCGGACACAGGACAGAAAAAGCGGACAGGTCCGCTTAAAAGCGGACGTCTGGTAACCCTATTATTACAATTAACTGGCTCTTGGAGCTTTTGTCACACGGCCATAATACCGAAAGTTAAATATTGAATTTGTGCAGATCATCTGTTTATCTAGTGTTAAAACAAGAGAAGAACAATACTTAGTCAATATACCTATTTAAAAGCACTTGAAATCTTATCAGGATATAATTATAAGTTTTGCCAATTGAATACAATCTTTTGTTGATTGTTTTCGAATAATTTCATGTTTTCAAATTAATAAATTCGAAATTGAAAAATAGGATTGGCTATTTTAAAGTTTTAAGATCTTTTTGTCCGTCGAATAAACTAACACCAACCCAGTAATCTCGACGGTCCCTATAATCGTGAAACTCCATTCTAATTGAAAATATATCAAAAGCAACACTCAATTATAACATTCATGCATTTTATGGTATTAAATAGATTTTCGATTAATTCAACTCAGATCAAAATGAAGGAAATTGGCGGTACAATTACTGGGACCAAGGTCACGATCACTGGGACACGTTACCTTATAATGTGTCAAATACTCATGTCTGTATATGTATTATTTATTGCAGGTTCACTGGAAACGTCAAGTTAAAAGGCCTCATCATAGTTGGAGGCCCGGACAGCACACATCCAGCTACAGTGAAATTGTAAGATTTTGTTCTATATTAGTAAAAATTCAAGGAAGAACGTGAACATGAACATGAATTCTTAGTTCTTAGTTTCTTAGTTCTTAGTTCAGGCGCCTTTTATCTACACGGTCTTCTAAGCGCCAATAATAGTAATAATAAGTAAAGCCTGATGATAAAATAAGTCTTGTCTCGAAACGTAACTTGTATGACAGTTTCTGCTAGATGCAAAAGAAAAAAGACACCACGTAATAAATAACTTTTTACGTAACAGTCTTTTTATACGCAGTAACTCAATAATATTTGTTTTACAAGAATTACTATTCTTATTTTATTCTCGATTTCTCAGATTGCTGTTCATGAGCAATAGTTTAGAAAAAAACAATTGAAAATGAAAGCGAAACTATCAAAAGCAATAAGTTATCATTGCGAATTTTCTAATTAAACTCAGTTTAATAATAGATTGGTGAGTGATGAGAATTTATGTTTCAAATTCAAATGATTAGATCAAAAAATGAATATTTCAAATTCCTCCTATTTTCAGGTTCAAAAATCGGCCAGGTATGACTTTTGATGAAACGACAACCGAAGTCGATCAGGAAATACAGCTAGTTCGAGACCAGTATGGAGTTCATGAATATCCAATCAAGTAAGTTTTCAAATAAACTGACCAATTTTTAAGTTAATTATCTTTAGTAAGAATTTACAAACATAAATTAGGCGTCTTTTGGAAGACTCAGTTACAGAAAAGAAGCTTCGAAGCTAAATTGCCTAAAAGTATAGAATTTTAGCTCCAAATTTTATGTTTAATAATGACACAGATTTGAACATAAATAATTGAGATTCGCACGTGAAATCGCTTCTTTGTCGACATATAATACCGTCTGACAGTTTCAAGACTTATATTTCACACAGTAAGACAGAAGTCTAAAAATAATTGCAAAAAAGCGCCAGATTTCCTGCTGCGATATTCTCCAGCCTTGTGTGTTCTGCAAAAACAAAATCATACTGCGCTCCTTTATCCCGAAATGAAACCTATGAACCCAACACTAGATAATGAAACTAAACTTGTAAAGATAGGTCTAAAACAATAAATATTATAATAAAGTTTTTTCTTAGGGTCTTATAAGGACGGGAATCCCATTAAAAATAAATACACACAACGCACATAAAACACTTAAATACTCTCTCCATTTCAATCGACTGATAGTACATGCGTTCTTCTAGACCTATGAAAAGTTTCTAGGATAGTATTCCAACAAAGGATCTCGCAAAAAATATATGGAAAATGTCTTTCGGTGAAATAGTCTTATGGAAAGCATCTGCTGCAGGAACCTGAAAGCCGAACCTTGACCGAAAGGCCATGCATTTTTTTCGGGGTACTTTCTGGACATTATTTTTCTTGAAGAACGGGTTTGTTTTGGTGAAAATCCGGTATTTTTCAAAATAAGGAGTTGTTGATTTTTTCCTTGTTATCATTGTGTAAGATTCCCTAAATTGAGAAATTTTTATTATACGACAAAAAGCTTGAATTGGAAATTATGACCCTCAAAGAGACCTACTGTCTAGCATATTTTTAAAAAAATATTGAATTTAGAAAATTGAGGGAGTCCTCCACAATAATGAAAAAGAAAAAAAACATTTTTTTATTTTATCTTGAGACCCGTACTCAAAACATTTTTTTGAAAAGCGGTTCTGAGTATTAAAAAAATCGAAAAGAAACTTTCTGTACGTTCTCCCAAGGACAAAAATGTTTACATCAAAATTTTGCACTTAACTAGCACATATTTCCGAAAAATATAAAATTTTGATGTTGCAAAAATAGCCGTGATTCTGTTAATTAAAAAAAAATTTTTTTGCCCAGATTCATAAAATTTAAGAAAACACTATACACACTTGGCAAGAAGAAGAAGTAACTTATCTCCTTTAATTTGAAAAGTACCGGATTTTCAAAAACAATCCCCTTTTTTTTGAGGAAACAAATTTCTCAACAATTTTTTGGCACCCTATCCTAAAACCAGGGTGGCGACTTGACCGGGAAACCGGGAAATGACCGGGGATTTAATTAAAGAACCGGGAATTTATTTGATTCAATCTAGGCTATTCAAATATGTACCGAAAAAATATGAGGAATGGCCGCTTTATTTTTATGAATCAAAAAAATTTATTATAGTTTGATTTAAAGAATGTAACTTCCCTTCACTCTGATTCTCAAAATGTTTCAATACATCTTTACTTCATGAGAAGAAGAATTTTTATTTTTTTTCCATTATAAGAAAAAGGTTTTGCAAATTCGTTACTCTGTAGGATTTTTTTAGCCGACTCAAATTTGATAATCAAATTGATGATAGCCCAAACATACAGAAAGAATTATTATCTAAGTTTTCTCGAAAAAATGTATTTATCACGTTTCATCTGCTTTTCCTCATTTATCTGACTTGATACAGGGAATTTCAGAAAAAATTATAGTTTTTGTTTTAGGGAAGGAAGTTTCAGTAAAGAAATATTATTTCATTTGGAACAGAGAATTTCTTTAGATTAGAATTTTTTTTAGACTCCTCTTCTCTCCTCTTCTCAATTTCAAATAAAGAAAGTACTTCATGCAGTCTTTAGAGTAGAAGTAGTATTCGGAAGAAGAAAGATTTCTGAATTATGATAGAAAACTTATTTAAATTGTATATCCTTTTTTTATTTTAAATCAACTACTTGTTCAAAATTTAAACTTCTTTGTTGAGAAATAAAGTTTTATGTTAAAGTTGCATTGCTCAAAATGCATCTATCCAATTGAAGATTAATCATTATACCTGAGAATTCACCAGTTTGGTTAAAAATCAATTTCTTGGACTGAAAATTTAACTGTTTCATTTTTAGTGGAAAATTAATCTTTTCTAGTCCACAATCCGACAACTTGGTGAAAATTTGTCTTTTTAAATTGAAAATTTAATTATTTCGTTGAAACTTCACATATTTTGTTGAAAAGTCGGTCCTTTCATAGAAACTTATCTTTTCCTTCGGAAGTTAAATTTCTTCCTCAGTTAGTTTTTTTGTTTGTTAAAAGTTTTTTTTTTGCAATATGTAATTTTTACAACTGAAAAATTAACTCATTCCTATTGAAAATTCCATAGTTTCAGTTAAAATGAAGATTCATTTTTTTCATTTTAAAATTTGAGTATTGAGTAAATTTTTTGTTGACACTTCATCTTGTTCAGTAAAAGTTGATTTGTCTGTTTAAAACTCAAATCTTCCAGTTTTTCATTTGCTTAGTTAAACATTCATTTTTCTATTTCAAAATTTGAGTATTCAAATCTTCGTTGACAATTTATCATTTTGGCTCAAGATCATCTCAGGGTACCACCAACTACCTGAAGGCTCATTCGACCCTTCCCATTGTCATCTGCCAGCGTTGAGTTCGCCGAGACTCGGAAAAGGGTCGTGCTCAACCTACTGCTTCTCTATCCGAG
>WSXT02022524.1:0-14083 GCA_011762715.2 Neuroterus valhalla | reverse complement strand
GTTTTTGTCAAATGTCCACGTTTTGAGACCCCCTGAACACGAAAAACAGGTTTTTACGAATGTGTCTGTCTGTCTGTGAGCGCGATAACTATGGAAAAAACTAATCGATTTGATTGGCCTTTGATACACTCTTTCAGTGTCAAAAACTCAAGGTCAAGTTCCTTAGCCAGCTATTTTGGAAAAAATTCAAAAAGTTAGAGCATTTTGAAATTTTTTGAGACCATTTTTTTGTAAATTCGAGTGAGCAGCAATGAAATTATACTATTTAATTTTTGAATTAAAAATTTCATACCTCTAAAAGAAAGTGTTGCATTGTGTTTTTTGGCCAGTGGGAAGAAAATATCTTGAAGTGTCCCCCCTAACCTTTTCTTTGTTTTCAAAGCATGCTTTTTATAAATTGTACGGATAAAAATTTCCCCTAAATAAAATTAGAGAATAATAGTACAAATTAATCGTTTTTTTTTTAAATCTCGTTCCCTTGCGGTCAGCGAATGAATTGATGAAATGCATGCCGCCATTTTGAAAACTATCAAAATGTTAGTGTGTTACTAAAGTATTTGTAACAAGGTTACGAATTAAGAAGTCATGATGGAGTCTGTCGCTAATTGTTTCAGTTATGACTCAAATTTGTCAATTGGTGATACGGATCAAGTGACAAAAAGAGGGATTAAAACCCTGATTAGTGAAAGGCGTCAGTCTCCTGCCAACATGCCAACAGCACGCGGTATTCCCAAACGTCCACCCATCCAAGTACTAAACGCGCCCAACGCTGCCTAACTTCAGTGATCGGACGGAAACTGGTTTTTCGAGCGTGGCATATATTGCATTGAATATTGCACTGATTATTATTGATAAATTATGTATGAAAAAAATTATAAAACAAAATGAAAGCATTCATTTTTCAATATGGAATATATGAAAAAGGAATAATGCAGTCCGAAATTCATGGAAAAGTGTTACATCTAGATATAATTTAATAAACGGAATCGAATGCTTAATTATGTAAATTGACAGCTGTTTCTATAAAATTTAATCATTTTGATTATCATTTATAGGGCTTGTATTATTTATCATTAATAATTTTTATATCAACAAACAGTCAAACATTATCTTCGAGTTTTTAAATTAAAATATATAAATTTATTCTGGAAAATTGTAATTTCAGTTATAATGCTATAAATATTTTCAATCTGGGGACGAACAATCGGAAACGCGAATACTTTCATCAAACACATTTATATAAACTAATTCGATTGTTTCAAAACTTGTTCAAACTTTCTGTTATTTCAAACGGATTTTTTTCTGATATTAACTATTAAATTTTATGTTGAAAATTCGAGTTCCCTATTTTCGGTTGAAAAGGAATCTATCTGAGTTTGAAGTAGAATCTTTGTTTGAAATTTAATATTTCTCGGGAAAATTGAATATCATATTCTAAAATCCATGCGTCCGCGCTGAAAATACAACTTTTGTAGCAAATTAATTAAAATGGCATAAAAAAGGTTGGAAAATCATTTCTTTCTATTGAAGATTCATTATAATTAACTATTCCAATTTTGGTTAAAAGTTCAACTATTTATTAGAAAATTTGTTCAAATTTTCGATTTGAAATCAATATTTTCAAATAAAATTTAAATAATGATTTTTTCCATAGTTGAAAAACGATATTTTCCAGTTGTAATTTCCATCCTCTGGTGAAAATGAATATTTTTCCGTAAAGAATGGATTATCTTAGATGAAAATACATCTTTTTATAGTGAATTCGTCTTTCTGGCATTTTCTCGTAAAACAATAAAATTTCAATAGAACAGTGCAAAGTAGGACAATAAATAACAATATTGAAGCATCGTGAAGTATTTCGGGATATCAAAAAGTACTTCGGAATATCTTGAAGTATCTTAGAATACGTCGAATATCCTGAAGTGAAATAAAAGTTTTGAAGTTAATGAATTATCCTGAAGTATATGAATCATCTTGAAGAAACTCGGAGCATCTCAAAATATCCTAAAGTATCTTGAAGTATCTTGTAATATCTCGAGATATCACGAAGAATGTTGAAGTACGTGTAACATCCTTGAGTAAATGAAGTCGAGAAAATAACATCTTTCATCCTAAATTATATAAGGTATCTTGAAGATATTGATTCATCCTGAAGTACATTCAAATCTTCTGAAGTACCTTCAATATTTTCAAGTATCATGAAATACCTTGGAATATCTTGAAATATCCCGAAATATTTCGGAATATTTGAAAGTATGTGAAGTATCGCGAAGTTTCCAGAATATTCTGATGATCCTTGAAATATTTTGAAGTATTCTCAAATATTCTGAAGCATCTTGGAAAATCCTCCAGTATCTTGAAGTACATGGAAAATCCTGAAGTATGTGAAGAATTTCAAGTATGAGAATCATACCGAAGTACATTAAGTGTCCTAAAGTATTTTATAGTATCCTTTAGTACTTTTAAGTATTTTTAAGTATATGAATAATCCTGAAGAACCTTGAAATATCTTAAAATATCCTTAACGGATTTGAAATATTTTGAAGTATGTGAAGAATCTCGAAGTTTTTGAAATATTCTGAAGATCCTTGAAATATTTTGAAGTATTCTCAAATATTCTGGAGCATCTTGAAATATCCTCCACTATCTGGAAGTTCATGGGATGAAGTACTTTGGAATATTCTTAAGTACCTTGGAATACCTTGAAATGTCCTGGAGTACCCTAATATATCTTGAAGTATCCTAAAGTATCCCGAAGTACGTGAAATATCTTCAAGTATTCAAAGAATTTTAAAGCATATAAATTATCCTGACGCAACTTGAAATATCTTCAAATATCTTGAAGTATCGTATAATATCTTGAAGTATCTTAAAGTACGTAAAATATCCTCAAGTGTATAAAGTATTCTGGAGTATAATAATTATCCTGAAGTATATGAATTATTCTGCAGAACATCGAAATACCTTGAAACATCTTGAAGTATCTTGGAGTAGCTTGGAATATCTTGACATATAGCGAAGAATTTTGAAGTACGTGTAACATCATGCAGTATATGAAGTATTTCCAAGCAACTGAATTATCCTAAAGTACAATCGAATATTCTGAAGTACCTTGAATATTTTCAAGTATCCTGAAATACTTTGAAATATCTTCAAGTATTTTGGAATATCAAGAAGTATTCAGGGTTATCCTGAATCATCTTGAAGTATGTAAAATATCCTGAAGTGTATGGAGTATTTTGAAGTATATTATCCTGGAGTATATGAATTCTGCAGAACATCGGAATATCTTGAATCATCCTGAAGTATCTCGAAGTACCTTGAGAAATCTTAAGATATCGCGAAGAATTTTGAAGTACGTGTAACATCCTGAAGTATATGAACTATTTTGAAGCATGTGAATTATCCTAAAATAGAATCAAATATTCTGATGTACCTCGGATATTTTCAAGTATCCTGAATTACTTTGAAATGTTTTGAATTATCTTGGACAAATATTTCGGAAAATCCTGAAGCATTTCGAAGTACGTAAAATATCCTGAAGTGTATGAAGTATTTTGGAGCATATTTATTATCCTGAAGTATATGAATTATTCTGCAGAACATCAAAGTATCTTAAAACATCCTGAAGTATCTTGAAGTACCTTGAAATATTTTGAGATCTAGGGAAGAATTTTGAAGTACATGTAATATCCTGAAGTATATGAAGTATTTTGAAGCATGTGAAATCATCCTAAAGTACAATCAAATATTCTGAAGTACCTCGGATATTTTCAAGTATCCTGAAATACTTTGAAATATCTTAAAGCATCTCAGAATATCAAAAAGTATTCAGGGTTATCCTGAAGCATCTTGTAGTAATTAAACTATTATGAAATGTATGAAGTATTTTGAAGTATGTTTATTATCCTGAAGTATGTGAATTATTCTGAAGAACATCGAAATATCTTGAAAGATCCTGAAGTATCTTGAAGTACCTTGAAATATCTTGAGATCTAGCGAAGGATTTTAAAGTACGTGTAACATCCTGAAGTATATGGACTATTTTGAAGCATGTGAATTATCCTAAAATACAATCAACTATTCTGATGTACCTCGGATATTTTCAAGTATCCTGAAATTCTTTGAAATATCTTGATGCATCTCAGAAAATCAAAAAGTATTCAGGGTTATCCTGAAGCATCTTGACGTACGTAAACTATTCTGAAATGTATGAAGTATTTTGAAGTATATTCATTATTCTGAAGTATATGATTTATTCTGCAGAACATCGAAATATCTTGAAACATCCTGAACTATCTTCAAGTACCTTGGGATACTTTGAAATACCTTGAAGTATATTGGAAAATCAAGAAGTATTCCTCAATTAAAGAAAGTATATGAAGTATTCTTAGGTATATGAATAATCCAGAAGAACCTTGGAATATCTTGAAATATCCTGAAGTATTTTGGAAAAGTTGAAAGTATGTGAAGTATCTCGAAGTTTCTGAATTATCCTGAGGATCCTTGAAATATTTTGAAGTATCCTCAAATATTCTGAAGCATTTTGAAATATCCTCTAGTATCCTTTAAAAATATCCTTAAGTACCTTGAAATATGATGAAGGATTTTGGAATATCTCGAATCATCTTGGAATATCATAAAGTACTTCAGAATATCCTAAAGTACTTTGAAATACCTTAAAATATTTGGAAGTATCTTGAAGTATCCTAAAGTATCTCGAAGCACATGAAATATCTTGAAGTACTCAAAGAATTTCAAAGTACATAAATTATCCTGACGTAACTTGGAATATCTTCAAGTATTTTGGAATAAAGAAACATATATCGGAAAATCCTGACGCATCTTCAAGTACATGGAATATCCTTCATTGTATGAAGCATTTTGAAGTCAACAAAGTTATTCAATTTTCTATAGAATAGTTGATTTTTCAACTTGCGAAGATATCTATTCAGCATGAAATTTCAAAAAAATTCTTGCATATGAAACTAGAGAAACAAATCACCTGCAAAGCAGTTAGATTTCAACCCCAAAAATAAATATAATTTTTACCAAGAATTTGATTGCTTGCCAAATATTTTTATATTTGAAGAAAGAAAGTCTAGTTTTCAAAAAAAAGTTAAACTCTTTACAAAACTGTTAAATTTTGAACCAAACAGCCTAATTTTCAATAAAAATAGTAACATATTTACATAATAGTTACATTTTGAAGTCCAAGAGCCGGAATTTCTCGGAGATAAAAAATTTTTAATCCAAATATAATGAATTTTTACAAGCAGCTCAATTTCCGAACATAAAAATTTTCTTTTCAACAAAATGGTCAAATTTTCAACAAAATAATTTAATTTTCAACAAATGATCTGGGGTTTGAACACCGAGAAAATGAATTCTTAAACAAATGTTTGGGATTAGAGAAAAACTGTAGAATTTTCGACAATGAAGTTTAACACTTTAAAAAAATGGTTGAATTTCTGACAAAATTGTCTAATTTTCAACATATTCATTGAATTTCTTAGATCCCTTTATTAGATATTCACATTTATGAATCTAAAAGAAGGTTCTCAAACGAAAATAGGGTACGTACTTAGATTTCACTTCCAAAAACTATTTTCCAACAAAATAAAAGTGAATTTCGGACCACTGACATCAAAGGAAAAAAAAACAATCTTTAACAAAACATACTTATTAATTTTCAACAAAATCATTTGATTTTGATGAGCAAAAGACGAATCATCTACAAAACAAGTTATTTTTCAACTCAAATATATTATTTTTTCGAAAAAGGTTAGTTTTTGATCAAATGGTTGAATGAGAAGAAAATTTTCTTGAATTTTCAACACAAAAGATTAATTTTCTGCTAAAAGAAAAATTTTCGTTGGACACATGAATTTTCATCCAAATATTTGAATTATCAAATAAAAATATTAGTCTTCAACCAGAAATCAAAGAGTTAAATTTTAGTTGAAAAAATTACTTTTAACCAGGAAAGATCAAGTCACAAGGAAAAAAATTGATCTTCAAACCAAAAGGATGCATTTTTAACAAAAAAGTGTAATTTTCACGAAAATTTTGTAGTTCAATTTTTGACCAAAAGAGATGACTTCAACAAGATAGTTGAATTTGTCACAGAACGATGGGATTTTTAATAAAAGAGTAAAATCCCTATCAAATAGCCTAATTTATTACTAAAATGGATAAATTTTCATCAAATATATGAAGATTTATTTCAATTTTAAGATATTTGTATAAATTACATAAATTTTCAATCATAATAGGAAACTATGTTTTTAGAAATATATTTCAATTCTCAACCGCAAATAGATCCATTTTTACCAGAAATATTGATTTTCAACCCAAAAAGACCAAACTGTTGAATTTTATAACAAAAAGTCGGATATCCAACTTTTGAGTTAGGCATTTCTAACAAAAAATGGAACATTTAAATTTTCAGATAGAATAAAAGAATTGTTATCAAATCTATCTCGAGGTTTCAACATAATGGGTAAGATTCCGAATGAAAAGAATTTAGTTTCCGTCGAATGTTTCCATTTTCAAGCAAAAGAGATCAATTTTCAAGAAATTCGTTGAATTATTTCAAGTAGAAAAGTCGAAATAATTCAAAGACAGTTAAATTTTCAGTCCGAAAGGATGAATTTTTGCAAAAACTCAATTTTCTAGAAGTAAAGAATTTATTCTCAACAAAATAATTTGATTTTCAATGAAATATTCGAGTTCGGAAATCCGAAAATATGAATTTTCAACCAAATGATCCAATTTTTAAAAACGAGAAATGCGGACCCAAAAAAGAACACTCAACAAAATAGTTTAATTTTCACCAGAATAATTGAACTTTCAACATAATTGTTGAAATTATTTCAATAATAATTGATTTTTAACGAAATATTTATGTTCAATCCAAAAATATGAATTTTTAGCCAAATGATAAAGAATTAAAAAAAAAGTAGACTTTTCGGACATACATGAATTTTAACCCAAATATTAAGATTTCCAATTAAGAAACATTTTGTTCAAAACAGCTGCAAACATATACACAAAAATATTTAATTTTGATCAAAATAGCTAAATTTCCAAGCCAAAAAGAAGTTTTTTAAAGGAAGATAAATATTTTATCAAAAATGACGAATTTTCACAAACACAAACAGAAAATTAAATTTTCACCAACAGACGAATTCCCAACCAAGACGAATAATTTCGTACCCAAAAACACGAATAGTTGACTAAATACATAAATTTCATACCATTATATTGAATTTTTTACCAAAGAGTTGAATTTTCGACTGAAAAAAATAAATTTTCCAACAAGAAGATGAATGTGCTGCGGAATTAAATTATTTTCCACCAAAAAACATAAATTTCGACAAATTAGTTGAATAGAAGAAATAGTTGAAAAGGAATTTTGAGTGAAATAGTTTGGTTTTCAACCAAGAAGAAGAAGTTTAAACTGAAAAAGATACATTTTAAGCAACAGAAAAATTGATTTCCAACCAGAAGCAACGAACTTGCAACCAAGAAAGATAAATTTTTCTGCAATAATAGATTGATTTCTAACCCGAAAGAATGAAGTTTTAACAAGACAGTTGGATTTCCGACTAAAAAAAATAATACTCAAACCAAAAAATTTGAATTTTCAAAAAAAAAACATTAGTTTTCAGACGAAAATAAAATAGCACAATCTAAGTTTCCAAAATTACCTCTAAAAAAAGAATAACTCCTGAACTAGTTTAATTTAATAAAAAAACGGATTTTTAGCAGAATAGTTCAATTCTCAACCGAATAAATAAATTTTCAACCAAGAAGATTGATTCTCTACCCAAAAAACACCACTGCCTAACAAAACTGATAAATTCCTAACAACAATTGAATTTATTTTCACAAATTATATCAACTTTGAAAAAAAGGACAAAAATTTGACTGACTTTAAAAATATTTGGTTGCATCAGTTGATTAAATTGTGAAATCTCTAATAATTAACAGATTATGGGCCCAAATAGGATGTTATTTAATCTTGATATGGATGATATACTTTTTGTATAGAAGAGCTTGATTGGGATTCACATAACATTCTGTCTGCAACCAGTTTTTTAAGTGGTGTTAATAAACTTTAGGCAACCAAGAATCAATACCCTCGAGCCAAAAATGCTGCGTGATGTAAATTTTCGATTTCTTCTCACATCGTTATATTGAAATTCAGGACACTTTTAAGTGTTCCTTTTTTTTCGTCCTTATATACTGTACTTGAATCACGTACTTTGAAACACACCTTTTCATTCCTACAGAGGAAGAATATCAAATCCTATAGTATTTTATCATTGATCATTAGCAATGCGGAACGAAAAAAATAAAGATTTTCGACTTTCTAGCAGTAAAAATGATGCGATGATCATAAATCGATTGCTACTTGCGAAAATTACTGTAATGCTTTGAAATTTATCTTAACAACAAAATAGTTTGATCCTTAGCCAAGAAAGATCAATTCCAAACCAATTAGATGAATTTTAAACAAAAAAAGTTGAACTGACACCAAAAAAGATTAACTCCCAAACAAAGCAACGAATTCTCAATGAAAGAGTGGAATTTTTATCTACGACAGAATTTCCACTTAATGGAGAAAAAACATTTTTTCCGAAATTTCGGATTTGAAAACCAAAAAAACTAATGTAACACAAAACAGTTGCTTTTCATCAAGTAAATATGAATATTAAACAACCTGATTTCAAAAAAAAGGACGAGCTTTCAACCAAAAATCTTTACATACAAACAAGTAATTTCCAACCCATTTGTTGTGATTTTGACAAAAAAGATTTTTTTTGCAACTGAAAATAATTTTATTTCAAACGGATTTATCTGAAAGAGAAGAGTTTTCGGAAAATCGTTAAATTTTTTCCAAAATGGTTAAATCCACAACTGGCAGCAAATGAAGGTCAACTTAATAGTAGAATTTTTCATGAGAAGATCACTTTGTTACCAAAAATAAAAACACACATTCCAAATTATAAATCTTTGAAGGGAACAGTTAGTTTACAACAACAAAAATTGCTGAATTTCCAAGCAGCAAAGGTAACTTCTGAACGAAAAATGTACAGTAGGTAAATACTAGGTCCAAATTTGATTGGAAATTGAATTATTTTTCTGAAAAATTTTAATTGATTCTCTTGGAAGTCAAATTTCCAATGAAAATTTATCTGTTTGGTTGAAAAACTAACTTTATTGTCAAAAAGTAGTTTTCGTTTTTTGAAAAGTATTTTCCCTTTCCAGGTAAAAATTTAACTATTCCATTTTTATCTTTTTTGGTTGAAGGACCAACTGTTTCGTTGACAAATCATAGGACGCCCGTCTATCGGATCTCGCGCTTCGCGCTCGATAATAAGCTCGCCTCACGCTCCTCGCTCGTTCTTTGTACTTCCCTACATTTGCATGCAGAGCTTTTGAAACTCAATAGCGAAATATCGACTACTTTAATCTGATGAATGTCAATTCGTTTTTGTTAAAGGTTCTCCGGCTTTAAGGAATACATTCTCATCTTATGTCTCGTGCTGCACACTCGATCAAAATTTGTCTAAAACGTTGGAGAAGTTTTTAGGCCAGTCCGTAGAGACAAAATTTGACATTAAATGCAATGATTTTAAAACTTTGCGGTTACATAAAGTGTACTTCCCCAATGAAAGATGCTGATTTGGAACCCCGTCAGAGGTCGGGAACATGTATATTTAGAAAAAATTACAGTTTATTGCATAGACGCTCGAGAAAAAATTAAATATTTCTGCAAATGGAATAGTACATTGAATTTAGTGCTCCAATGCGAAATTTGAATTTGCATCCAATTCGAAGGGTCGGAACATGTTTATTCATGGATTAATTGGAGTTTTGTTGATAACTTCTGAAAAAAATTTAAATAAGGTTGCAAACTCGAATAATGATTTAAGTTATTGTTTGGAACTAAACGCGATATTTGCAACCTCATTGTTTCTACGCTACATGCAGTTCTGTATATTTGTTTGATTCTTGATTTTTTTTTAGTATATGGCTTAGTGAGAAAAAATGAAATAATATTGCAAAGTGGTTGCAATGTGTTAATTTAATGCTACGCATGTAGTGTTGAGTTTGCAACCCAATACGTGATCGGGAACTTTTTCAAATTTCAAATATTACAATATTTATAGTCGTTTCATTTTTCTCTTCCATTTTGAAAAAATATAATAAAGTTGCAAAGGGGGGTATGATTAACAAATGTCAATTAAAGATGCAGTTATAATTGCAACCCAATTGAAGATGAGGATCGTATGGAAATTACAAATTTGTTGTATTTTTAGTATTTCTGACTTTTGAAAAGGTTTTATTCTAGTTATAAACATTTAGATGTTTGCAACTGTTCCTTAGTGCACTAATTCAGAATAATAAAGTTGATGGCACATGTGTAATTTATGTGAACCAACAATTGTTAGCAATTTGTAAAAGTTGTAAGGGAATTTAAAATATTATCATTTTTCTCATTTTTTGTCTAGGTTTGAGGTTATATATAAGTGAATGTGAATTATATATAGCTTATAGTATGAGAAAATAATTTGTATATGCATAGTGCATAATGATTCAATTTTAATCTTTGGTATACTTTGAGTGTTTTTGTCGCCACCCTGTTTCTACATAAGGTATTCCAGGATACTTGAAGATATTCAAGGTACTTCAGAATATTCAAATTGAATTTAGGATAATTCATATTCTTGAAGATACTCAATGATATTTAAAAGTACTTATTTAATTTCACATACCTCGAGATACTTCACATACTTCAAAACATTTCAAGATCTTTAGGATATTCAAAGATATTACAAGGTACTTAAGAATACATATATTTCAACGTACTTCAGGATTATTATGCGATTTCCGATTTTTGGCTCGAAATTTATATCTTTGTCAGTTGAAAATGCAACTATTCTTTAAAAAAATTGAAATAATTTCTTTGAAGAATGAATTATTTTTTCAAACTTATCTTTTTGGCCTGCGAGTTCAGCTTTCATATTTGGGACGTAATTGTTTCAAGTGAAATTAAACTTCCCTAAAGCTTGGAAATTCTTACATGCAAATTCAAGTGTTTGATTGGAAATTCACGTATATGGTTTTATTTTATCTTTTTGTACAATTCTACCATTATGTTCAAAGTTTCATTTGTTTCTTAAAAATTCAAATATTTTGATCAATGCATCATTTTTTGTTGAGAATTCAATAGCTCTATTAAAAATTGAACAATCTGGTTAAAAAATTCACTTTTTCGCTGGAGTCATCTTTTATTTGGTTTAAAATTTAACTTGTTTGGAAATTTCTTTCTGATTCCTTTTGGTTATAATCTTTTGTGTGCTAAAGATGACTGTTTTTAGTTAAAAATTAGCCTGTTTAGTTAAAATCGCATCTTTTTTTGTTCAAAATGTAGCATGAACTACTTTCTTGTAATTTCTTTTTTGTTCCAAATAATCACGTCTTGGGTTGAAGACTAATTCTGAATATAATTAAAAAAATATATTTTTCGTTTGATATTTTGAATACTTAGCTAAAATTTTTTACATTCTCATTCTGAATGAGAAGGTATTGGTTTTATGCGAAAATCGACATTCGCGGATTTGATGAAATCTCCACGTTTCGAGACCCCCTGAGTCCCCCAAAGGTATCTGTCTGTCTGTCTGTCTGTAGTCTGTATTCTGTAATCTGTATACTCGATAACTTTCGAAAGAATTATCATATTGGATTTTGCTTTGGCGCACTTTTTTAAAACCGGAAAAAAAGGACGAGTACGTTACCCAGCTATTTTGGATAAGAACTCAAAGAGGGAGAGCATTTTGAACATTTTTCTGGATTTTTTTCCAAGAATCGTAAGTACGATTTTTCGTAGTAGGTAAAAAGTTAAACAATTTATTCTCATAGTTTTTTTATAAAAACAAAATTGTCAGAGTTTGTTGCATTTTCAAAATTCAAAAATATAAACAAAAATGATAATTTTTAGCCAAATAACGCAAGATTGAAAAGAAAGTCAGAGAGAGAAAATGTGTCTTCTTGGGAAACCTACAAGATCGTGAATGCAACTTTTTGAATTTTTTCAAAAAATCGAAAATTCCAATTTGGATCACACAAAAAATAATGAAAAATAAACTGTGAACTTGATAACTTTCGAAATAATGACCATATTCGATCATGCTTTGGTACCGATTTTGAGGAACCAAAAATACAATTCGAGTTCGTTAATCAGCTGTTCTAGATAAAAACTCAAAGAGGGGAAGCATTTTGAACATTTTTTGGATTTTTTTCCAAGAATCAAAAATTGTAAGTACGGTTTCTTGTAGTAGGTAAAAAGTAAAACAATTTATCCTGATGGTTTTTTTTTTAAAACAAAATTTTCAGAGTTGTGGCATTTTGAAAATTCAAAAATATAAACAAAAATGATAATTTTTAGCCAAATAACGCTAAATTGAAAAGAAAGTCAGAGAGAGAAAATGTGTCTTCTTGGGAAACCTACAAGATCGTGAATGCAACTTTTTGAATTTTTTCAAAAAATCGAAAATTCCAATTTGGATCACACAAAAAATAATGAAAAATAAACTGTGAACTTGATAACTTTCGAAATAATGACCATATTCGATCATGCTTTGGTACCGATTTTGAGGAACCAAAAATACAATTCGAGTTCGTTAATCAGCTGTTCTAGATAAAAACTCAAAGAGGGGAAGCATTTTGAACATTTTTTGGATTTTTTTCCAAGAATCAAACATTGTAAGTACGGTTTCTTGTAGTAGGTAAAAAGTAAAACAATTTATCCTAATGGTTTTTTTTAATAAAAACAAAATTGTCAGTGTTGTGGCATTTTCAAAATTCGAAAATATAAACGAAAATGAGAATTTTTAGCCAAATAACGGAAGATTTAAAAGTAGGTCAGAGAGAGAGAAAATGTTTTTTCTCGGGAGCCCTACAAGATCATGAATACAACTTTTTGAATTTTTTCAAAGAATCGAAAATTCCAATTTTGATCGCACAAAAAAGGATGAAAAATAAACTGTGAACCTGATAACTTTCGAAAGAATGATCATATTCAAACGTGCTTTGGTACCCATTTTGAGGAACCAAAAATACAATTTGAGTCCGTTACCCAGCTGTTTTGGATAAAAACTCGAAGAGGGGGAGTATTTTGAAAATTTGTTTGGACTTTTTTTTCCAAGACCTAAAAATGGTAAGTACTGTCTCTTGTAGTAGGTTAAAAGCAGAACAATTTATCCTCATGATTTTTTTCGATAAGAACAAAATTATCAGAGTTGTGGCACTTTCAAAATTCAAAAATATAAACGAAAATGAGAATTTTTAGCCAAATAACGTAAGATTGAAAAGAAAGTCGAAGAGAGAAAATGTTTCTTCTTGGGAGCCCTACAAGATCGTTAATACAACTTTTTGAATTTTTTCAAAAAATCGAAAATTCCAATTTTGATCGCACAAAAAATGATGAAAAAAAAACTATAACTTGATGACTTTCGAAAGAATGATCATATTCGATCGTGCTTTGGCGCCCACTTTGAGGAACCAAAAATACAATTCGAGTTAGTTAACCAATTTTTCCATATTTGTAACTCTGTGTATGCATTACAGTGTGAACTGTATTAGGCACGTATGAAGCCGAGGGCGGATCGCGAGGTATGTACATTATGGAGCGCGAAGCGCAAGATCTGAACGACGCGCGCCCTAGGCGCGCTCAAACTTGCGAGCCGCGCGCGTAGCGCGCCATGAGAATGTTCCCGCGCAGCGGGCAGATTTTTTTCTCTTTAGTTCAATAAAACGTTTATTCTGAGTGGGATCCAATGGGAACAAATGATGATAAAATCAGCAAAGAGAATCGAACTTCTTAGGACATTTTGAAAAAAAAAATTTGCCCGCTACGCGGGTACAGTCTCATCGCGCGCTTCGCGCGCGGCTCGCAAGTTTGAGCGCGCCTAAGGCACGCGTATTTTGGATCTCGCGCTCGACCTTTGTACCTCCCTACAGTTTTATATAGAGCTTGTGAAACTCAAAAGCGAAATGTCGACTACTTTAA
>WSXT02022513.1:0-14083 GCA_011762715.2 Neuroterus valhalla | reverse complement strand
CTCAGGGGTGTTTAACCTCAGGGGCCTTCCCTCTATCCGCAACCTGGGGACGCGCTACGTAGTGGTGATAGGTACCCGATAGTTGTTAAAAATAATAGATTTGCGTCAACGATTGGGTTTTTGAATTGATTCAATAATTGACTCACTCTGAGTGGAAAGTGGATAAAGGGTTGAAAATTCCAGGAAGAACCGCAACTTTCTATTCTAAAAATCGCTTGCACTTTCCAGAGTTAATACCCTTTCTCCTATTTCGCATTTTTAAAGAATTCTTCTCGTGTTTCTTCTTTTCCTCCCTATTTCAAGTAACTTCCACTTTTTTTCCCCTACTTTCGTTATTTTTGCTCAAAAGTTTTTTTCGTTGTTGTTGAAAAATCCTTTCTTACATCTTTCGTCCAAAATTCATCTCGTATGGTGAGAAATTCTACTGTTTGGTTGAAAATTCAAAATTGTACTGTTTGGTTGCAAATTCAAGATTCTACTTTTTTGTGAAGATTTGATATTTCAATGTTTGGTTAAAAACTAAAAATTTGTTTGGTTAAATGATGAACCCTCTTGTTCAAGATGCTTTTTATCCGCTTAAATTTATCATTTTATTCGGAACTTCATTTCTTTGGTTGGAAATTGAACTATTTTGTTGAAAAAATGTTCTTCTCTGTTGATATCCATTTTCTCAAATTTTAAATCCAAATATTTTTTTGTTTTAATATCATTTTTCGTTGATGGTTCTCTTTTAAATAAACGATTAATTTAATTTGAACGAAAAACATTTTTTAAATAAAAATTAAATTTTTGCTCGGGAAGAAATAAACTTTGGGTAGAAAATTGATTGTTTCCTTCACAAATAATATTATTTTATGAAAAGTTTTTTCTTTGTTATAACATTGGTCTTCCTGGTAAAAAATTCATCTTTCTTGAAAAATCATCTTTCTGGTAAGGGGTTTAACTATTTTGTTAATGATAATTCATCCTTTTCAGTTAAAAAAATATAATTCTCTTTGAATATTTGTATATTTCGTTGAGGACAACTAATATTTTGGAAATTTCCTTTTTTTCGGTAAATTCAAGTCGTTGGGAATTCTTCTCTATAGGTCTAAGATGCAGATTCTGAATCAAAATTCAACTATTCTATAAAGAGTTTAAGGATCTCGTGGAAATCAAAATGTTTTGTCCATCTTTTCAGTTTGATGGTATATGTATTTGTGGATAACTCATATAGTTTGTTCTTAAACGTGAGAGTTGGTAGAACATTAGTCTTCCTTATGGAAAATACTGGGGAAAAAACATTCCAATCATGTTGGAATGTTTTTTTTTTTTTTTTTTTTCTAACTATTCGGTTGAAAACTCGTCTTTTTTTCGTCAAAATAAGCGTGTTAGAAATTTCTTTTTGGTCTCGTTACGAGTTCATTCTTGAAACTGGAGATTGAGAATTCTATTTTTATCAAAAATTGAACTTTGTTAGTTGAGAATCCAACTATTTAGTTAAGAGATTATCATTCTCCCTTCAAAATTAACTTTCTTGTTGAAAAATCATGTACTTGGTTGAGGATTGAACTATTTTGTTGAAAACTTGTCTTTCTTGGTTTAAATTAACTGGTCAAGAATTCGTTTTTTTATGGTTGAAAAGTAATTTTTTGATTGATTTCAGTCTTATATTTCATGGTTTTCAGTTTTCTTAAGTGTTTTTCAGTTGGAAATCATCTTTTGGTATAAAAATTATTACTCTTGGTTGAAAATTAATCTTTGTGAAAAATCTATCTATTTGGTAGAAATGCAACTATTTTTTTGGACGTAAATTATTTTGTTTATATTAAAGCTACTTCGTGAAAGTCTAATTTTTTATCAAAAATTTATTTGTTTTGTGAGAAATTTTTATTTCGGTTAAAATTCTCATGGTTAAAAATGATATTTTTTCAACAATTTGTTAGTTCAGCCTCAAAATTCAACAATCCGGTCGAAATCGCGAGTATTTTTTTATTATAATTGCAAATTCTACTTTTTTGATCGCCATATTTTTTGGTAAAAAATTCAACTTTTCTGTTAGAAATTAGTCATTTTGAATTGAAAATTCACATATTATAGTAGAGAAGTTGTCTTGGTTGATTTTGTTGTCTTGAAAATTGAAGTATTTTGTTGAAAGTTCACTATTTTATTGAGAATGCATTTTTGGGAGTGCAAAAGTAATTTTTCATTCGTATTCTATGATTAGTTGTGCAGGAAAACGACTAGATTGAACTTTAAAACCTGATATTGACCATTCTGGATAAAATTTACGAAAACGTCTTTTTTCTTATAGAAAATGCGTGTTTAACTCCATGGTGCCTGCAAAAATTCTAAACACGAAATTTTCAACAAAAAAAATGCAACTAATTACAAGTATAGTTCAGGAAAATGTAAAGGAAGGAAGAAAAGTAAAGGAATATTATGTTCCTGTACCAAGCATAAATGATTGAATCAGAAGAATCAAAGAACCGTACAAATAATCTTATGTGTAGTCAAAAATCTCAATGTTTATTATGAAACGTAGACTTTTTTAGTATTTTCTTTTTAGATTTTTTTATAGATTTTTTGTTTATTGAGATAAAATTCCTAAATAGCGACAGTGAATTGACGTTGTTGTATGTTGTTGCGGGGCTAGACACTGAAGGAGAAGGAGGATGTTCGTCTCACACCGAAGGCTGCGATGGCTCGACAGGTACGATTTTGCCTGCAGCTGTAGAAAAAACTGCAGTCAATTAGGATTCATGTAGAAGCATGTAAAACACACACACGAATGACCAAATCGATAATAAAAGTGGTTTATTAGAATTAATTCCCACCTATTTATTTATTCGAAAAACTAAAGTACAAAACGACAACAACAGAATAATGAAAAACTATACTTAACAAACAATGTGAACGTGTTCCACGTTAAAATACCGCGTGACTAATAATGATTCTCGAAAATTCGAGGGTTGAAAAGAAAAAGAGTGGAATTTCTCCCGTGTTAAATAATGTTTTATTTATGAAAACATCGGAAATTATGCTAGGCATTAAATAGGTCAATCTTTTTACACGGGAAAAATATAGGTTCTTTTTTAATATAGTAATACTAAATACTAAACGAAGCGTTCTTTGATTATTCGGGCATGAATTTATAATTATTGCACGTCGAGTGTCTTGCAATCTCGTAATAATAGTATATTGCGTGGCGAATGGCTGAGATTACTGACGAGTGTGGAGTTGCTGGCCCGAGTGAAGCGAGGGCAGCACCACACGATTTAGTGATCTCCGCTACTCGACATTTACGATGTTTTTCATATAAAGTGCATCGAAAACTCGGCTTTCGACGACTCTTGAGTGATAGCGAAATAAGAAAAATTAGCGTTTTAAGGTTTATTTTTGACAACATGTGACAATCACGTATATAATTACGTTAATGGGTTGGCATTATTGACGCCTATGACGCGCGCGACTCAGTGATGCCAATACAGAAACAATCAAATTTTTTCTTCTTGCATCGCTCAAGAGGCGGCGAAAGTCGAATTTTCGTTGCACGTATTATGAAAAAATTATTGTATTGTAGGAAATAAATGGGCATCCATCAAACTCTGGGTGATTCTTAATTGTATTATCATAATCATATTCTCTTTAAGCAATGTCGTCTTTATTATTTAAACAAATTTCCGTGATAACATTTTTAAATTCTAAGTTCTTAACATCTCCTACTCCGAAATTTCTACCTAGGAAAACTATAATGACTTATAATTTTTTCAAATAAGTTGCTTTGTTATATTTTTACAATCTTGAATAGTCCGTTGTAATTTTTTCGCTTTATACAAATAACAGCGAAAAATCGCATGCTTCAAACAGCACCTCCAGAAACATTTATTTAAAATAAGCTTGTTAGGAATAATGTAACACAAGTTTATGCTAAGCTTTTTCGCACGAATCCTTTTTGCTCGAGCTTCACCATGGCACAGCACTTTACAAATCCTTCCACGCATTTGGCCATGCATAAATTTCCCTCTCATTCTTTACTCCATCACTTGTGAACTGCTGGATCTTTTAACGAGAATTCCGATCTCTGATTTTTAAAACAAGCTTTATACAAAATTCGAATATCGTCACACAATTTAGACGAGAAATGTGGAATCTTCCTGAGAGGAAAAATGGCTCAACTACTCGTATGGCTTCTTGAGAAATGGCTTATTTAAAAAAATGGCTGATCAACACTGGTTATTTCACGTAGAGAAATAAGAAATGGCTTTTTAATCTCTCATGTCCAGGGTAGAACACTCTATTTCTGCTGGAAGCACACTTATGTTTTTTAGGGTCTTATGATTGTTAATAATTATCTCGATTTTCTAGGAATATATATCATTTCTTTATTTCAGCTGACAGCTTCTTCCCTCCAATACTTATTGCTAGATAATTCTACTTATTTTTATGTCCTTGATAATTTACATAATATTTATATTTTCCAGGTTTCTGATTTTGACTTTCAGAAGTTCTTCAGTATTTTTATCTTTTGAGCAGTTTTAATTTTTTAGTTATAAAAATATTTACAAAAGTGAATAGTTTTTAAACTTCCCTGCTTTTTGTTACTTTTTGTAAAATGTTTCACTTCGGAACTTATGGAATTCATTTTCACTGACACATTAAAAATCATATATAACAAGATTGTGAGTCCTAAATATTCTTAAAAAACAGGGATCACAGGTTGTCCGCTTTTCTACTGAATCCTTTTTTTCTCCTTTTCCCTCATTAAATAAATCAATCCCCTAAGACAGCCAAAATACAGATTCTGAACCAATTTCCCCTTCTCGCGTGGTTTTGCTTGATTTTTCAAGAATAAAAAACTTAAATGACAGACATTAATAAAAAAACCCGATGCTTTGAAAGAGATTTATCTGAATGAAAACACTTTCTCGTATTTCCTAAATTATTTATTTACCAATTTTGTTTCAAATACGGCATACAATTTTCCAAATTCACACTGCGCAAATTCTATACCAAGCGCTTCAAATTCCTTGTCTTCCAAGTAAAAATAATAAATTTTCAACAAAAATAAATAAAGCTTCATATTTTACTAAAAAAAATGAATAAATTTGGAACCAAAAGATTAATCTTCTACTCCGAAAAAACAACTTTCAATAAAATATATAAATTTCCAAGTAGAAAGAATAAATTTTCAACCAAAAATGAATGATTAAGAAAGTTGAGCTAAACAAATTAATTTTCGATAGAAGAAACAACTAATTTTCAAAAAAAATATTTAATTTTCCAACCAAAGAGATAAAGCTTCAACCATATTATTTGCATCTCTTACAAAGAGGATCAAGTTTCATTAAAACAGTTGCAACTTAGTCGGATAAAGATGCAGTTTTAAACAAAAAAGACGAGTTCTTGACCAAAGAGTTGAATTTTCAACCAAGAAGACCCTTCAGCCAAGAAAGGAAGAAAAATCTAACCATGTTGTTGAATTCTCAACGTAGGAAGAGAAAGTCTTCACCAAAGAGATAAATTTTCAATTCAAGGGGCTAATTTTTTACGAATTGGATGATATTTCAGCTATTGAGGGTGATTCTGCACCGAAAAACTATTTTCAGACAGGATACATGAACTTTCAACAAAACTGTCAAATTTCAGCTAAAAAAGATAATAATTTTTCAACCGAAAATAGAATAGTCAAAATTTCCAATGAAAACATTAAATTTGGACAATAAAAAAGAATTTTAAACAAAAAACTCGAAGTTGATATTTCAACCATAAAAAATTTTAATCTCAAACATAAAAGTAGAATTGCAAAGAAAATAGATGCATTTTGAACCAGATGGTTGAAATTTCAACCAAAAATATTAAGTTTCAATGAAAAATGTAATATTTGGTATTTTCGACAAAAAATATATATCTTTCGATTGAAAATAGTTTAATTCAAACGGAAAAGATCGAACGTCCACCAAAAAATATGAAATCTCCTTTGATATCCCTCTTTTCTACAGAAATACCCTTTTTTACTCAGAATTTAAGTGCTGAGTGATCCCTGAAAGGTTTGAAAAGTTGCAGACATATGATACTGCAAAAGTGAATCTAAAGATTAAATAAATATAACCAATATAAAATTACAGATCCTCCAAATGAAAATATGTTTATCTAACATTTTTTTCTTATATTGCAGTAAATTGCTCAATATTTGCCCGCAAGAACAAAAAGTGCAAGGATAAATATTTAGCGAAGCACAATGCGGTTTTTGACCAGCTGGACCTGGTTACATACGAGGAGGTTGTAAAGCTACCCTGTGAGTATTAATTCATTTCATTTCCAATGATAAGTCAAATAAATTGATATTGAAACAAAAGGAAAATTTCAATTACCATTAGTACAAATCATAACAGTTTATTTGATTGTCATCTCCTATGGCAAATGATCAATATTAGCTTCCGTGCCCCAACTCGTTTCTCTTGATAAATCGGTAGGCAATGTTTGCTGATTTTCACGAATAGCTCTTATAAATCAAACTGGTTACCAGATATGCGCTCCGAATAACCAAAATGGTAATATTGTGATTCATTTGTTGTCAAAAAAAAAAATGACTCATTGGCTTCATAATCTTAAAATATATTTTTAACCATCCCTTTTGCTTTCATTCAGGTAATGTAAAGAGGAATATTAATTAATTGCTTCTGATCAATTAAGAATCGTAAGTTGGATGATTGATGATTTGTGTGAATAATGGCTTTATTTATGAAAATGTGTGCAAATTGTGCATTCAAATACAAACTAACTTGAGACATGCTTGATTGAATCAAATAAACATAGTTATTCAAATTTTCATTGTGGTTCTCAATAAAGCACCATTCACGACTGGGGGATTTGTGGTTTTAAAATAACAGATGTTTATTTCAAGCGTAATTAACCTACTAGGAATTGTTGAATTACACATCAGGTCTGCAAGTTATTGTTATAGAAAAGTTAGGGGTGTTTTCCGAAGTAATTTTTTCCGTAGAATCCGAATTCGAGCTCAGAATATGTCCATTACGTCAGGATTTTGAGATATTTGAGGTTATATACTTAGGAAATGGGGATTTCCGCTAAATTTTAGGTTATGTTTCGACATTAATCTGCATTCATTTGAACTAGGCTTGTTGCTATAATATCGATATATCAAAATATCGATATTTTCAGCATGTGATATCGATATTTTATGCCGATATTGATGGAATCCGATATATCGATATCTGATATGAAATTTATGATATCGTGATATCGCGGATGATAGCATAATCCGGAAAATAGTATCTTATTTAGATAGTTTTGTTTTTTGATATGAATAATAGTATGGGTTAATTACATCAGTGTTGCGAATGAGCTCGATTTTGCGTCGTCGACCTCTAACACACAGAACGGCTTAGCTCTCTTGCTATGTCTACAAAAATCAGCATTTAGTTATTATGACTTTATCAGATATAAAATTTAAAATATCCTAATGAAAAATGTTTTACTAATTGTAATTGATAAACAAATTTACTTTGTCATATAGTGAAAATTCTCATAAGAAAGCTCCATCCCCGTAAAAAAGAATTGCCAAAACTGATGAAATTGTCTGAAATAGCTGACAAAACTGATAGTCAGTTCAATCAGTTTTATCAGTTGTTTCATCAGTGTTTCAAGTTTTTGTTCACGTGGGATGTTATTTGAAAACACTATTTTATTAGTAGAATAGTTAATAATTTATTTGAACAATAAAAATTTTACGTGTTTCAACTGATAGAATACTAAAACCGAAGAAAAAAAAATAACACGGAGGAAAATAAAGAATAACTTTTTTTTCGAAAAGTAAACCACCTTTTTTCGTGGTCAACAGACACAAGTACAGTAGGAAAATAAAACAATAAAGTAAAGAACATTTTGACGATTATAAATTTGCCAAGTTTTCTAATTTATGATTACATTTTTTTGATAACAAATTGCATTCAACACGAACTGATTTATGCTCACAGAAAAACGATATATCGGATATTTCATCAAAAATTTATCGGACCGATATAATATCGGTTTTCAGATATCGCTGTTATCGATATCCGGTATTTAGTGAAATATCAACAAGCTCAATCTGAATAACCGTATGATCATTCACTTTGACTCTTTGGATCATACCATTTTGAATCGGCCATCTTGTTGATGAGAATGTCAATCTTGCGACTTCATATTCATACAACCAACGACCCCGAAACCCTCGAATGAAAGCTTTTATAGATCGAAATCCTTCGATTTTGTGAATTTCAATTCGCCATCTTGGTAATCAAGATGTCGATTTTCTAACTGTAATCTCTTATTCAGAGACCATCAAGACCTTCAGGTACAAATTTCTAAGAGAAATTTCCGAGTGCAAAATGGTTTGCTCCAAACTAGTCAAAGTATGAATGCTCATATGGTTGTTCAGATGAATGTCGAAACTGAAAATGGCTGTATCTTTGTGAAAAAAAAATTGCTGCTGACTTTTCAATAGCGTATTTTAAAGGGGAAGAGTAGTACTAAATAATGAAGTTTTGAAACAAGACGAAAAAAAATTTTGCGCGGCCAGTACATGACCTTTTAAAGTAGCGACAACCCCCATTTTCCAGGTATATAACCTCAAAATCCTGATGTGATGGACATTTTCTGAGCTCGGATTCGGATTCTACGGAAAAAATTTCTTCGGAAAAGACCTCTCGTTTTCCATCAACAAATACCACCACATTATTTGCAAACGTGTGTTATCCAACTAAGGATACCTTTTTCCATTCCCGTATAACAGACTGATCTTTCAATCATAAATTCTCAATCTGAGAAAAAAATTTGAGTAAATTCTTGCTGTTAGAAATCCTTAAACGGTTGAAGCATAAGCTTCCAAATTCAGAGTCAACATTTTCGTTTTAATTACATTTATTAATTACATCAATTTTTCAGATCCCGCCTTTCAACGTAGAACTTTGGTACTTTTGGGAGCTCATGGAGTCGGCCGCCGCCATATCAAAAATACAATTATAGCCAAGCATCCTGATAAATACGCCTATCCTATTCCACGTAAGTATATCTTTATTGGATTTACGGTATTCATTCTATTTACCTTCGTCTAGAAATAATCGATTAGAAACGATTCGTTAAGGATAAAAATGATCAAAAGTTGAATCAATTTGAATTGTTGTCAATTGTGTCGATTTTTTCCAAATAGAAGCACACGTGTTTATATGTTTCAAATTGAATTCTTCAAGGATTATAAAAATTTCAAGTACAGACAAATTAAATTTTGGTTCAGGTGTACCCTTCTAGAAAAGATCGTTCCATATCAATAAAAAACGATGGAAAAGAAACATCTCAAGTGTACCAAATATTTGTTCCTTATCGTGTCAATACGATTGACAACGATAAGCCTTTTGAAATTTCCTAATAACCGTTTCCAATCATTTTGTATCAGGTACTTGGAATTTGGAACATGATGACAGCACTCTCGTGTGAATTATCTGAAAAATCCTTTTTACTTTTTTGGAATGACACAAATTTATAACATTACATAATACGAATAAAAAAGTAAATAAACATTGCCCAATAATGCTTGCCAGATAAAAGTGGTACAGCCATAAAAAAAATTCGTTTGAAGTATTTTATATTAATGTATAGAATCAGGTACAAGATAAAGATTAGGGAGAAAATTTTATTTTAGTGAAGAAGCGAAATTTTCTCTTTTCACTGTATAACCATAGTTAATATATATAAATAAAAACTCTATCAATGATTATAAGCTGAAAAATATATTTAAATGAAAGAAAAAGAATGAATGCTCCAAAAGCCTTAAAAGAAAAAATAGTGCTTCTGACACGTTATGTATTCTTATTAATATTGTAATGCGATGTTCTAAACAGGCATTCTGGATATCATGAAAATTACAAAGTTCTAAATTTTTAAACTTGGAACATGCCTAACTCTCAATTTCACAATTAAAAGCTCCAATTTAAGGGATGCATGTATAGAAAATCTCAAATTTGGATGATTTTGGAAAATAGAAAGTGAAGTTTTTAATTCTAAGTCTTCAAAATTGATGACATTGTAAATGGAAATCATCAAAATTACAGGATTCTAAATGTTGAAACTCAAAACTTGATTTTATTTCAATTGCGAATTTCAACAATCAGAAACTCTCGTATTTTCAATATTCTGAATCCGAACTTCTACAATTTTCAAAAGTTCAAATGAAAAATTCTCAAATTTTGAAGATAAAGATTTGCAAATCACTGAATTTTCAAGATTCATATCTGTAAGGTGAGAAAGCTAGAATTTTTTCTTAATAGTTTAATTTTGAAGATTCAAAATTCTGAAGTTTTTAATATTTACAATTAGAAACTCCAATTTTGGCGATTTATGAATATAAATTTTAGAATCTTGATGATTTTGGAAATAAAAAGTCAAGTTTCCAATCCCAAATCTTCCAAACTGATGAAGTTTCAAATATGCATCATAAAAATTACAGGATTCTATATCATTGAACGTAAAACTCGCCCAATTTTCTATTGAAAATGAAGAGAAATAAAAACTCTGTGGTTTCACACATTTGAAATTCAAATCCCTACAATTTCAGACAGTTACTTTTGAAAATTCTCGAAATTCATAAGTATAGAATAGGAAATTACTCGATGTTTGAAATTTATTTTCAAGTGGTATGCAAGTTTGAACATCTTTCCTTAATGGTTAAATTTTGGAGATTTCAAATTCAAAATTTCCCAGTTTTTAGAATTCAAAATCAAGAACTTTAATTTTGGCGATGCATGAATACGAATTTTGATGAATTCGAAAATAAAAAGTTAAGTTCATAATTGTCAATTCTTAATGTCGCCTTACTCTTAATCGACAATAAAAAAAAAGTCTTTGAGGTTGAACGGTTGATATTCACATTTCTACAATTTTCGAAAGTTACAATTGAATTTTCTTTCATTCCAGCAAGTTTTAATTAAAAACTCTTGAATCTGAACGATTTGCAGTTCTTAATTATTCAATAATCAATGTGTTTAATGAAAAAATAAGCAGCATCGATTGCTTCTCCTCGGAATAGTTCAATTTTGAAGATGAGATTATAGTAAAATTGTTGTACTTGTGGAAGGAGGAACTTCATTTTCTCCATCCTGTTGTTAATCAATTTCAAAGTTCTTTGAGTCCATCTCAATAAATCATTATCTTTTTCTTTAATCGACGCCTTCTAAATAACCTGAAACTATAAAACTTGACATTCAGAATCTCAAAAATCAAACTATTATGATTTAATAAGATTTTCTAATACAAATGTTGAAAATGTAAATATGTATCCAATATATCTCGCAATATATTAATTATACATAAAAATTACACGTATTAATTATACATTATAATTATATATTTATATCCCCAATATATTAAGGGTTTCACCGAATTTTCAGTTTTTTCTGAAGATTTCGGTGGTTTCACGTGATTTTATGTGACGATACTCTGAAATCCCATAAAGTCCCTAAAAATAATTAAAAATATTACTAAATCCCTCAGAGGATTCTTTATTTATCATAATCGAATATTTTGGAAGGCTCAGGAAATCAAATTTATTTTATTTTATCATTATACCATTAAGCCAAATCCCTTTCGAGGTAAGCTAAATTCGTTTACGTTTTATCATTGTGAACGAATTATTATAGGTCATTTTTACACTGAGTTGGGAACCAGCCAACTGCAGGGATCTGATAAAAAATTCTTATTAGCTAATCAAATTAGAGCTAGTCGATTTTTGAAACTATCAGTTTTTACACAAAAATATTAGACGATTGATAAAAATTTGAAAAATGAATGCGTAATAGGAAAGTATGAATTTGCAAGGAAATTTCCATGTAAAACTGCGAAAAATTCGAATTCCCAACAAGAAAACAACTCATCAACTCAATATATTTCAAGGCAATTTAACAGGACAAATATAAGGCATTTATTTCATCGTGGAATGATGTAGAAATTTATTCTTTTGAAATTCCTATAAATCCTCAGAAATTTCTCAAAATGTTTAGAACTTACTAAAAATTCAATGAAACACATCTAATAAAACTCCAGAAACAACTTGAAATCTTGTAAAGTCTTTTGAAATCTTTTTGAGAATTCGAAAATACCTACATTAAAACTTTCACACAATTATTTAAATGTCTAAAAATCCTTTGAAGTCTTCTTTAATTGGTTAAAGCATAAAAAATTCTTGTAAAATTTCTCCAAAAACTTTCAAATGCCTTAAAATCCCAAGAAATTTTCGGAAATCTTATGAAATATTTTCGAATCAATTGAAACCCGCAAAACATTTGTGAAATCCCTTGAAATTTTTCAAAATACTTTGCGATTCTTAAAAATTGTCTAGAATCCATTGAAACCTCTTACAGTTCCGTGACATGCTTTTAAATATTTGAACACCGATTGAAAACGTTTTCAATCTTCCGAAATCTTACAAAAACCCATAAAATGTTCTTGAATCGATTAAAATTCATTGATCTTCTGTGAGGACATATGAAGTCTTTGACGCCGTACAATCTCTATGAATTATTTGGAATAAAATCTTTTCCAATTGATAAAAATCCTATCTTGGTAATTTTCTAAATCGATTTAAAGTCCATTGAATCCCTTTGAAATTCCTCGAAATGTCTTGAAATCGGTTGTGGAATCACTTGAAATAATTAGAAATCCCTTAAAATATTTTCAAATCCTTCAATGGCATAAATATTTCCAAAAAATCATTCAAAATATAAAATTTAACATTTCTTATGATAAGATCGTTTTTCTCTTCCCAACATTTAAACATGAATGTTAAACCTTCCCCCTATGTTTCCTGGTTTTCATGGAAAAATAACCCTATTGTCTCTTTTTTGAGCTTCTTTTGCTCCGTGATACCCGATATTATTTAGCTCTCAACTTGAATAATAAAAATAGAGAACCTTGATTCATTTTGTAATATATAAGAATAAGGAAAATTAGAACCAAAATATGTATTATCCTCCTGAATTTTCAGACACTGTGATTAACTCAACAAGAATAGGGGTAAGAAATCTCACGAGAACAAATGCTTCCCATTTTCAGATACAACGAGGCCTGCACGAAACGACGAAGAAAATGGACGCAATTATTATTTTGTATCGCATGATGAAATGATGGCAGACATTGCTGCTAACGAGTACCTGGAATATGGTAAGCTGTTTATCACATTACTGGAAAGAGAAAAATATATAGCAAGAATCACAAATATTGTACAAAAATTGATTTTTCTTTCATAGGAACCCACGAAGATGCCATGTATGGAACAAAATTAGAAACGATCCGGAAAATCCATGAAGAAGGTCGAATGGCAATTTTGGATGTAGAACCACAAGCGTTAAAGGTGTTACGCACAGCCGAATTTGCGCCTTATGTTGTTTTTATTGCCGCACCTGCAATTGAAAATATTGCCGACGTAAGTCTAACACATTTATCAATTTGATCGATTTGCGCGTTATGAAATTTCCTCATGACGGAAATTAAGTAATGTAATCAGCATACATAATAAGCGTTCAATTATTCTGCTAGAGCGTGAATAATTGTGTTATCTCTGCAATGTTTAAAATGGGATATAATGAGTTTTGTTCATTTTGATAATTTGGAGTTAATTATTTTGTCCTTTTGGCTCTTGTTTTCAAATCCACAAATTTGCAAGTCAAACAAGAATATAATTGATATCAATTGGTTGAAAGAATCATAATGGGAGAGCAAATGGGAAAACCGAAAAAAGTCAGGCACTCTTGGTTTCAGTCAGGGAATAGTAAAAAGTATACGTCGTCAGTTCGAAAACTGGCATGGGATTCGTGAAACAGACTCATTTATTTTTGTCAACTACGAAGATATGAACTCGTACCGGATGTTCAAATTTTAGGCCCATAGGCCATGACCGCTATTATGGAATAATTTGCCAATAAATAATGAAGAAATTGAATTGATACAAATATTGCAAATCATTTTTCTAAAAGATTATATTTTTAACAAGTCAATTTATCTTTCCATACTTATATTATTATGTTAATTTTTATAACTTACATCCTTTTTT
>WSXT02022502.1:0-14083 GCA_011762715.2 Neuroterus valhalla | reverse complement strand
AAATATTCATAAATGTGGTAAACCTGCCAAACTCCTTTCAATAGGTGTACTTGGTTAGGATTAAATTGTACGCTTCATTGTGTATATTATTATAAATCATTCATTTAATCGTAAACAATCTTTGATGAACATGAAAGATTTTTTCCTTCGATTCCTGTTTTTTGTTTGTTTTTGGTTTTTCTTTCACTTGTGCATTCTAATCTCGCTTGTCATATAGCAAGCAGGAGCCTATCGCGCATGACTCCCCTCCGGCAGCGACTACGATGGAATTCTCGCTAATGTATTTCTAGCTAGCGGCGAATGCGGACCAGCCCGACGCGACCTCTCCTACTACTAACCAGGCGTAAGTAACGCTCTCTGGTCGTCCATAAACAGAGCGCGTCTAGTAACCGGCATGCCTTCCTCCCCAAGATCCCAAACTATTCGCATGGACAACCCCGTGCTACCAACCGAACCAAAAACCAAAGAACAATCGGTCATTTTTAGGACCACCAATCAGAAAAGCGTGCAATACGGATTGATCACCACTCCATGTTTACCCTCGAAAAATAAATCCTTGTCCCTGATTAAAAAATTTCCAACTCAAATTCGTTTTACCTACCATTGACTCAGTCTCGACCCACGAGCTGACCTCAGTTATAAGGGAGCCAGAATGTATAGGTACGCCCCTAGTCATGAGCTGGTTTAAAATGCCTAAGAAGAATATATTTGTCGCTGTGGGGTCGGCTCCATCGTCTTAGACGAGGAGCAGATTTATGAAGCAAATATTTGCAAGGTAAGCCGGCGTGGCAGTCTAATGGATTGGGGACGAGCTGAGCTCTCGCGACAGCATCTCATCGAATTTCTCTTCATTTTTAAGACGCATCGTTCGAAAGTCACTTCAATCCGCCTAAAAGCTACAATACTACATTCCTGAATGTACTTTGTATGCAGACTAGGCGATCTATATAAAATAGGCACCAACCCTCGCTGAAGAATGGGAAGCTCGCCCACAAAATGCGTCGCGTATGTAAAGCTGCACCTCTCTGCAACTAGGAATAATGTTTTTTCAAGGTAGTTGTGCCGAAATGTGACCCTACTTACAGATTGACTAAAATTTTTAGAATATGTAGAAAATATTTTTATCTAACGATTCATACCCTATCCGGCTGATTCGACCGTTTTAAAAGTCAAATACGATCAATTATGTTAAGTACTTTTTGTATGAGTCTCCCATATCTAACATGGACAATTACCACATTACAAATTCTAGTACAGAAACGAAGCTCACCATTGAGCTTGAAAACTACAGATATGAAGAAAAATATCGTGCGGATTTTATCTCTGAAAATAACAATTATTAACCGTTTAGTATGAAAGATATAATATTGTAAAGAATAATGTTTCTGTTCTCGCGTGGCACATAGTGGAGGTAGGCAGTACTATTGTTGCCTCACGAACTGTTACGAATGTATTCATTCGTACATAGGATGCTTCTATGCGAGTGTACAAACTCAATTTTGTCATTTCTTGCATCTTTCTGAGCTTAAACTTTTGAATCTTACTGTCGCTTGACAACTACATAAAAAATCCCGTTTTACTTCGACGCACTATTCTTCGATCTAATTCTTGAAAATGATTTAATTTTAATATGGAATCAATTACATTGTCTTAACAAAATTACCATTTTTTTGGTCTCCAGAATTCTTATGGTCTTTGTGTGGTAACTGTGCTTCAGAAAAAAAATGATTCAGGTTGAAATTATTTATTTATCAGAAATTATTTATAGTTTTAGTTTTTGCTTCCTTGTTACATGGAAAATTCCATATTGCTGTGAAAGCGCTACAGACTTATTAAATTTTGAAGATGCTGTGTGCGGTATATGTGAATATTCATCTCTACGGCAGCCGCAAAAAGTGTGTAGCTCTGACAGCCATACGGTCAGCGTCTGTACGTGAGGTTGCGCTGGCCATCTGCGCCGGTAAAGCCGGTAAATTTTCACATAACCTCGAATCTTGTCTCATTTTGACATGGTGAAGTTACAGTGAATTAAAATTTAGTGGATAATGAATGCGTGGGTGAAAACTGAATTCATGAAGTGGGGATTTGACAAATATATCGATTTCTTCAGAAGTGTCCAATAACTATCAAAATGCAATCTTCATTTGAACAGAGAGTGCACTTTGATATTGACAAAGTTTATGTTCTCATGACGATGTTCTCCTCATGTTACTCCCAAACATTTTTTTTCTGAAATATGTCATAATTGAGTGATATAGATATACATAAGTATATTTTAGTTTCTAGTAGAATCACGGCTTTTCTGAAATTTAACCTAGACTTTAATCAGACTCGACCCTTTTCCAAGTTCGAAACAGTTCTTGGAAACAAAATAAAATATGAAAAAAAAACAACAATAATTTCCTCGCTTTCCTAAAATGATTCTTGTTTCAAATGACTTATCAGTTGAAAATTCTTGATTTCAGTTAAAAACTCCTTTATCTGGTTTGAAATTGGTTTTTTAAACTAAAAATGTAACTGTTTCATTTTCGTTTGAAAATAATTTTTTTTCTGTTCGAAATTCAACTGTTTTCTCTAAACATTGTTTGTTTTGATGGAACATCAAACTTTCTACTCGAAAATTATCCTTCTTATTTGAATATCCACTTCCCGGTTGAAAACTGAAATAGAGTTAAATATTTATCAGTGAAGTTAAAAATCCATCTTATTGGTTTGAAATCTAACTGTTGCAGTTGAAAAGATTTATAATGTTATTTAAAAAATTTATCACTTTGATTGAATAATGAACTTTTTTTCGGGAAATCTGTTTTCTATTTGGTTATGAAAAATAGATTTTTTGCCATCGTATGTTCAATTGTTCCAATTTTTGTAGAAAAAAAAAGTTCCGTGAAATTTGAGTATTTTTCTAAAAATTATTTTATGTTTCAATGCTTGATCTTTTGTGATAAATGATGTTCAGAATAAACGTTTTGAATCATATCATATATTCATATCATATATTTTGAATCTCTTAACTCAATTTATGAGAAGAAGTAACAGTGATGGATAACACAAAGTAATTAAAAACATTGCAATAGTTAATTAATTCGAATCATAACTAACCCAAATAGAATCGCAGAGAATCCTTCAAATAAACGATTCCAACCTGAAATATTTTTCTCTGAAGCACATAATGGAAGCTCTCTCCAAAATACGCAGCAATTATTAATAGATAAATTATGATCAATTTTATGGGTCATTATAAAGATAATCGAATTTCGAGATTGACTGTACGTAATGTGCAACCTTAAATGTAGTGCTATTCATTTTTACAGGCACTCAAGTAAGGCCAAAAGCGTGTTTTTTCCTTTACGACATTATTGAGATTGGAAGGCACAGAAATTTAAAAAAAATTGAAATCTGCAAACATTGGAGGTAGAACTCGAAGTTGGATGGTGAATAAATTGAATTTTGAATGCAATAAAAATTTGAATGATCAAGTCTCAAACATCTTTTGTTTCCCAAATATTTACTGTTTCTCCATTAAAAAACGCCTCGATCAACTTTTTGATAAAAATTTGACACCTTGGGATTTAGTGTCCATTCAACCACTGCGTTCATTTCGATTGCAGCACATTCCGCTGAGTTCGTTAATAAATTTCACATCGATTTTACAAGCGAAACGATTCGCTGACGAGCATATAAATCACATCGGATTGCTTTTATTTTAATATACGTGCTCTGAGTCAGAAACGAAATTTAATATTAAATGACAGTTTTTAAATTCGAAACGAAACGGACATGTAGAATTTTTTAATTAAAATTAGAATCACTTCAATAAATTATTGAATTTTAATTTCATTAAATTTTCTATAATTACTTGAAATCCCATGAAGATAATTTATATTTATTTTGGCCTCATACGAATCCGTAGAAAGTCGATCGAAATTCTTTTAAAGGAGTCACATTTATTCGGGATGATTTCAAGGTATTTCAAAATACATGAAATATCATAAAGTTTCATCATGTGAGTTTTCAAAAAATTTTAAGGTTTCATTTGCAAAATATAATTGCTGTTATAATTTATTCGTATCATCTCTCTGAGTTCTCAATCTAACAATAGTTGATATATGTGTAAAACAGCAATACTATACTTAAACATTATTGCAGAATATAACGTCTGATACTTTTACCAAAAGGAGATACGAATTTGAATATCCAAATGAAAAAAACGATTTCTGAATAGAAAATGTAATGTTTAAAATAATAATGTAATAGATGATGTTTCAACAAGAAGAGAGGATTTCAGTTTTGAATAAAAATTCAGTTGAATTCCTAAAAAAAAAGACATCTTGAACCCTTCTGATATATGGATCACGTGACCCAAATTATAGATTTTATTGCCACAACTAACGTTTATATCGAATGATATATCAAGTCGAAATTTTGGGAAAAGGCTAAGAAAACATCAATCTACGTTTGCATACAACATTTGATCAAAAATTTCGAAACTTTTTTTTCAACATTAAAGAAAAGTTCTAATTTTGAACCACACGTTGCATAAAAACGTAGTTTATTGTTATCTTAGACTTTTCCTAAAATTTCAACTCGAAATCTCTCCCGGTGCGGACGTGAGTTGTTGCGAAAAAAAAACAAGTCAATAATTTGTGTCGCGTGACCCATGCATGACATGTCCTTAAAAAGACTTATTCCAACCAAAAAGAATGACTCCGCCAAAATTGGTGAATCTTCAACAAAATTGTTTAATTCTTTACTGAACTAAAGTATTATAGAAGAATTCAAAACAAGGTAGAATGAAAAAAATTATTATTTTCCTTGGAAATTAGATCAAGAGTTTTAATGAAAGTATGCACGATGTTTGTAATGTAAACGGAGTTGAATGTATAGATATAAAAAATGAACACATGTTTTTTCTTAAATTGAGAGAATAAAAATGATGAAAAGTACTTTGAAAGGATCAAACTCAAATAGCGGACCTCTGAATTACATCAGAATATGAATTTCTGAAAATTTCTCAAAAATTAAGTAACAGTAGACATTTTTCTCATGATTCACGTTTCCGATTTGAAATTCGTTTTTATTTTGAACTTTTTTTCATTAATTTTGAAGGATTAAAATTGAAAAACTTTTCTTCTGGAATAATGAGAAATGAGAACTCCAGGGAAGTTTTTGTAAAGTTCGTCCAATCAATTTCTATATCAAATTATGTTCTAAAAAATTTGATAACAATTTTTGAATCGTAGAATTTTTGAAGCTTTGACTTTGGAACATTTAGTTTAGCTTTCAATTTGAAATTGTTAAATTTGAATTGCTTCGAATTTGAAATTATTTAAATTCAAGAATTGTTACCTTTATATTCTTCAATTTTGAACGTTCCTCATTAAAAATATTACAATTCAAAGTCCTTTGCATTTCAACTAATTAAATTTTCCACATTCTTATCTGGGAGGATTCAATTTTTTTGGTTTAAAAATCGTCCGAATTTCGAAAGATTCACAAATTTGGTAATTGTAAGGGCTGCTTGATTTTTCTTTAAATTTCAAACAGCTGAAATTTCAAATTATTCAATTTCAAGTGTATTTCGAATGTTTATGATGGTTATCACTACTAATTTCAATTATTTTTCAGAATAGATTTGTGGGCTGTTATTGTTTTCCCCTACTTGAAAATTATAAAAGAAATTTAATTAATTTCTTTACCATGACTCAGTACAATATTTCATGATTTCAATATTTATTTTTGAGGATAGTCCAAAAAAATTTTCTTTGAATCAAAACAAAAGAAACAAAACATTAATCGGGAAATCCCCTTAAAAATTACTAACAATACAAGCCGATTGAAGCCCGAAAACTTGGATCATTTCGAAAATTTTTAGGAGTGAAAAAAAAGATAAAGAGTGAATGCAATATCTTCTCCTATGAGTAACTAAAATGTTGATGGATTTTTCGGGCTCCAAATTAACTAAGTGAAGAACGATGTTTCAGCAAAGTAGTTCAGCTCATAACCAAATAGTTGAACTTCTACAAAGAAAAATAAATTTTCCATCAAGAAGATTAATGTTGTCCCAAAAAATACGTGTTTTCAAGAAAATACATCAATTTCAAGAAAATTGTTGTATTTTTAAGTCAGTAAGACGAATCATCTAAAAAACATTTTAATTTCCAACCCAAATATATAATTTTGCAACAAAACAGTTCTTTTTTTAACACACACATGAATTTCGAACGAAAATGTTGAAGTTTTTACGCGAAAATGTGATTTTTTTTAGAAGAAATTTGATTTATTTGCCAAATAGTTCAATATTTGAAAAAAATCTTCCAGCACTTATACAATTCATGAAATCTCAAAAATTGAAAAACTAAAAATAATCCAATGACATAGTTTTAATGTAACATTCAGATAAAACATATCAAGAAAATATTCTACTTTGAAGTAATAAATATAAATATGCTCGGGGCACCAAGAATTTTTAACCCATCACTGGTTGTTTCTCACAAGCGGTAAGAATTTTTTCGGTTATCATGTAAGGAACATTTCGAAAGATATTTTTGGCTTGCGATATTCTGCGTTAGTAAATTCTGCATTGTAAATATTCAAAGAAGGAGGCTCTCAATTTTTATAACATTCTGGTGTTACATTTTTACTTCTAGTTAATAATTATTATAGAAGCTCCAAGATACATGAAATTATCAACTTATTATATACTCTCATCATAGAAGGCAATGTCGCACACTGTTTTCTCATCACTTTGGGAAAGTTGTGTATTCTCTCGTGATAATAATGATACAGAACAAGGAAACTGGCACGCGTATGCATTTCCGATTGTTTTGCGAGGCCTTAACATTGTAGTCTCCACTTGCAGGTCAACACCTTAAAATTTCTAGACGAGTTTCGCGATGCGTGCCATCACGCCATCACATGTGATATCAGAGCGGATCTCGGACAGGTGTTTCCTCCACGTGACTCGTATAATCCAAGCACGCATCTTATAAAGAGTTCGCGCGCGCTCTTGCCTGTACAAATTAGGCTTCGTATAATTAGCTATCCTTGGAGTCATAAAGACCACCCATTGCCCGGCAGGAGCGATCATCTTTTCCTCCACAGCTACCTGGGTTCGCTTCCTCTTCCAGTGAACGCTAAACCCCTGAGCTGCCACGAGAATGCGCTTCGTAGAATTCGGTCCCTTGCGGAGACAATACTTTTTTATCGTTTCACAGAAACATCAGGAGTCGAAAAAGTCAAGGGTAAAATTTTTCTAATTATTTCATTATCCATTTAGATTATAAAAATGAATTCAACATTCAATTTTTAAGCAATCATCAATAGAAAGAGAATATACGTCTTTAGAACATTGAATCTGAAATTCTAAAATTCTAAATTCAGAATTCAGAAATACTTCTCTTTGTTAAACAAAAATTGGAACATACTCAATTTCGAATTGAAAGACCTGGAATGCTTATATCCCTCTTTTAAACTTTGAACTAAACATTCTATTATTCACATTATTCCCAACATTCAATCAATTTTAAATTATTCTAATTTTAAGGGCTTTTCATTTGGAACTGTAAACACTTTCAGTATCCAATTATTTTATTTCCAACGCCTTTGGTCAGGAATGATAACTTTCAGAAATCAGAGATTTATTTCGGAATAATTCATTGTTCAACTTTCTCGATTGGAACCCATTCAATTTAAAATTCTCATGACTCAAAATTATTCAACCAAGAGTAGTTGCATTTTGAAATTTTTCAATATTTAATCTAAAAATATTCAAATCTCAAAATTGCAAATTCATAAGCATCCCAAACTGTTTTGTTTGGACGCTTTTTAATTCCAAATTATGAACTTTAAATCCGTTTGAATGGAAAGTATAGTATTTTTCAGATTTGTATTCTGATATCAAATTTAAAAGTTTAATTATTTGGAGGACTTGCCCTTGCAGCGTGCCCAGGGGAGCTCTTCTACTTTTGCTATTTTTATTCTTCAAATTAGTTCGTTCTAATTATTGAAAGCTTTAAAACACATTTTTAAATTTTTCAATCCCAGTTGAAACTAAAGCTAACGAAGATTTAAAATGATTTATCAATATTATGAATATGTTTTCAAATCGAATAACTTGATATCAGATTCAAAATTTGGAAAATATTACACTGTCCATTCAAAAGGATTCAAAGTTCTATAATTTGAAATTAAAAAGCTTCCAAATAAAACAGTTTGGGATGCCTATAAATTTGCAATGTCGAGATTTGAAGTATTCCAGATTATATATTCGAAAATTTCAAAATGAAATTTTTCTCAGTTGAATAATTTCAAATCAAGAGAATTATATCGAAGTTATGTAGTGTTCGCACAGAAACAATTTTTAGCTCAAAGCGTTCAAAGTGTAAAAATATGGCGATTAGAATAAAATTATTCGAGTTTGAAATTTAAGACATTGGACTAAGAAATGGCCAAATTCCAAGCATTTGTAATAAATACGAATTTGAAGACAATGAATTGAAATAATTCTTGATTTAGGAACTTTCAGAATTGAATCATTGGAATTGAATCTTTTGGAATTGAAATTGAGATAAGAGGACAATTGCAATTGGAAAGAATTTCAAATGTTATCATTCCTGACTGGAAGTGATGGAAATAAAATAATTGTATATTAGAAGTGTTCAAAGCTCCAAATAAAAAGCCCTTAAAATTATAATAATTTGAAATTGATTCAATGTTGAGAATAACGTGAATCATAGAATTTTTAGTTAAAGGTTCAAAAAAGAGCAATAAGCATTCAAGCAAGGGCTTTCAATTTTGAATTGAATATGTTCCAATTAATGTTCGAAAAACAGAAGCATTTCTGAATTCACCCTTGGATTATGAAATCTTGAAATTTAAAAAAAAATGTGTCAAGATTTTATAATTTTATATTTGGAGTTTGGAAATGCATATTACAAAATTTCAACTTTAATCTGTTAAAGTCGAAAGCTTTGAAAATTGAATAATTACATAATAAAATATTAGCATTCAAAATATTTTTATTCAAGTTGTAATATTTTCAAATAAAAACTTAAAAAATTAAACACTTTTGAATGAAAAGCTTCAAAAATAAGAATAATTATACATTGATAAAATGTTTAACATTGAACCTTTTCAATTTAAACCTTTAAAAAGGGCAATTTTATATTCAAAGTAATTGAAATTTAATCATTTTCAGATAAGCCTTCAAACTCTCTCAATTTGGATTTGAACTAGTTTGAGGATAAAAAAAGTCAAAATTGAACATATTTATACTGACTTTATAGGATGGTGAAAGTTTGGATTATTGCAAATCTGAAAACGTTAGAAATTCTAAAATCCCAGATTCATGTTTGAAAATTATATGTTCTCTTTCTTTTATTGAATGCTTAGGAATTGAATGCTAAATTCATTTTTATAACCCAAATTTGGGAACTAATTGTAAATAAAAATGATTTATATGTAAAAAACCGAGATAGGAATACATGGAGAATAAATGGTATATTGGATAAAAATCATGTTCAATATTGATAATGACTGAAATTATTCTGAATATGTTCCAATTCTACTAAATTGTAGAATGAGATGAAATCATTAATACGAAAGTGCTCGGCAGAAGGGTCCGTTTAAACTTAAACGGGTTCCTTGGGTTCCTTTCATGAACGATAAGATTTCATCGAACAGCTACGTACATAGTAGGCTTCTCACTACCTAGCCTAATAATTGAGTCACTCGACTTTCATTAATAAAGGCAATAACCAGTTATGTGAATCTTTGTTAAAAGCACTAAAAGACTCAAATGAATATTGTAAATTTTCAACATTATTAACGATATTCAGACCCCTTTTAGAAACTATTTCAGAGATTCCTTTGATCTCATTTAATACACGTACCTCACAACAAATTGGTGCCGGATTATAAAATTTTGGGCTTGCTAGCATAAAATCATTTTTCAGGGAATAATAAAAGGAATCGAGTCTTTCACTAATATGTACATATATTCATTAAAAATAAATAAAACGTACAGTATCTGAGAAAATAAATTTCCAAATTTAGTTGAGGCTTTCTTCAGAAGGAAAATAACGATTGTTTCTTCCAAATTATGGACTCAAATTGAGGACAAAAGAACTACCAATGAATTCAAATATATGATTTTACTGGATTTTTCGCTCTAAGTGTTGAAAATTTGTTTTCGACTTAGAAGAAGATAAAATTAATAGTTAGTGCCGCATTGTACGACAGGTAAGATAAGTTGACGCAAGTGAAATTTTTCAGAAGACTGAATAATTTAATATTATTTTGAATAATATCAGTTCAATGCAAGCGGTATTGTTCGCTTCTCCTCTAGAGCATCTCAGACTTTTAAAAAAACTTCTCATTTTCAATGTTTTTCTTTTTTTGCTCAAATGCGAATAGAAAAATACGACTATTCTTTGTTAAAAATAATTCTTATAACTAAAAAATGAAATATTCCATTTTTGGTAGAAGATCAATAGGTTTTAGCTGAAATTTCCACAATCTAGTTGAAACTTTATGTACTCATTGCAAATTTGTACTCTTTTCCTAATAACTAATCTACTTGGTTAAAAATTCAACTACCCCGATAAAGGTTTTGTCAGTTAAAGAAAAACTTTTATGGCTAACAGTTAAACTTTTTTGTTGAGATCAACTTTTTAAAATATTTGATCGAATAAGGTAGATATTTTTTCCTCTCATTCACGAACTTGATTTTATCAGCCTAAAATGCATTGGTGAGCGACATTTTTTTCAGAGTTTCAATGGAAATTGTTTATGCATCAGATCATTAGCATTTCAATTTTAAGTTGATACACTTAGAATCAGAGTTCATCAAGGTCGTTACAATAATTTACAACAACGATATATCTATGTGTGACAGAATATGAATGGAAGGTATATTTCTCGTGACATTTCCCAGATTCATCGTGGGAATGAGCAACACGACAATATTACACGAGTCATTGATTTGTAGAATTATAAAAAAAGAGCGTTAGTTAGTCTAAGGAAAAAATATATTTCTTTTAATATATACTGAAGTTCCAAATACAATCGCCTTATAAAATAGTTGTTCAAAATCTTTTGAGTCCTATAATTTTAAATTCTTGATCCTTGAATAGTTCAACTCGGAAGGCTTTGAACCCAAAAATTTGGTAATTTGGTACAGGTCGATTTGATGTTATGCCATTTTCAATGCTCAATTTGGAATAAATTATATAATTTATAATACTGAGAATTAGAAACTTTCCAATAACTGGAAGTCTTCTGATTGGAAATTGGTAGATTGGAGGTTAATGTTTGAAACTCTTCAATTTGGTGATTTTCATTTTTATTTTTTATGGCTTTACTTTGGAAAGCTGTCATTCTTAGACGCTTATCTCAATTTAAGCAGGTCGATTTCTGATTTAAACCTGTATAACTTCCGATCTTATTGAGGTATTTCAGGGTTTTTTCAGATTTTAGTAGCGTTTATTATTATCTTCTTTCAAAATTTGCCATAAAATGATAAAAAGTATACGAATTTACGAAATGACAGCGGTTTTTCTCAAAATATTGAAAGTTGATTTCTCGAGAAACCCACCTTCGTATTTTTGTTCGATCTTGTACTTCTATAGTAATACATCTCCTGAGTTCTAAATGGGTTCAAAAATTTGTTTGGCCAACGGATTTTTCGCGCATGAAATCAAATTTTCTTATTTGTCTTGCGAAGAACAAAAGATACGAAAAAACTTTTTTCCAATAGTTTGCAGATTTGACACTACTAGAATTTAGAAAGAAACTTCAAATATCTCAATTATATCGAAAGTTATATAGGTTGGAAAAAACAATTTGGAGTTTTTCGAAAAACAAATCATGAACTTCGAATACTCATAATTGCGTCGAAAAAAATTTTTTTTATCGAATCGGAAAAATATGCGATACACATATTTTTCCGAATCGAGTTGAAATTTATTTACCAAATTTCCGCTAAAACCAAAATATTCCATCTCCCTCAAATATTAATTTTATGATGCAATTCTATACTCTGAAGCTAGCTTCAATTTAAAATTTTCATATTTTTTTTATTTTGAAGTCCTTCTGCTCGGAAGTATTGTAAATTGAAACAAATGAAACATTTAACGTTTGAATTGGAAATCGTTCAGTTTCCTGTACTCTTCTAATTTAGAGCTTTTTGTTTTTTACCCCTTCTTCTAATTTTAAAGTATATGTATTCCAATAATAAAGAATTAACAATAAAATAAATGTTTCAAATTTGAAATGAACCATGAAAATCAAACATCTATAAGCTAACGTTTTGGATCAACTCTTAATGATAAATTATAATAAATTACAAAAAAAGTGTGCTGCAAAAAATGAAAAAACCGAATTCGAAAATTGGGCTTATCATTAAAAAAAAGTATATGGAAGAGTACAAAAAATTCTGAACTAGGAGCCTCAGTTTAATATTAAGATATTTAAATAGTTAAATTACCAAAAAAAGAAACTTAATTTAACTAAAGTTTTTTTGTAAAAAAAATGTTACGGTAATGTTCTTCTTGAAAAAAAAATCCTTAAAAAATGTAATCCAAGCGTATAAAATCTTGTACCGCTCCATCGAGTTCAAAGATTAAACTGTAGATATCTCAACTGTTTTTGTGGTGACAAAATAATTATTGGGACAATATCGGCCTATATTTTCCCGAAGAATTAACAAGTAATGTGTTTGTTTTTAGAAACAACATTTTAGACGCATTTCTTCGAATAGTTTACTTTTTCTACCGGTAATTAATATTTTCACTTTACTCAGACATGGATTCTCTGGTATTATGTAAATTGTTTTAATGATTGTTTAGTGATTTTCATTTATCTACAAATAAATCTGTAATTAAAAATTATATTAACATCAAATCAATGTGCATGCTGTAAATGAAGTCGTGTCAAAAATATCTGGAAGTCTAGGAAAACTGAAAGTTCTCATTGTTAGAAGAAAAAGAAAAGTATGTGTAATGATGTGTCCCAATTCTTTTCTACAAAGTACACACAACCAATTAATGAACGATAAAAATCGGGCTAATATTGTCCAAAATCCTTTTCGATACCATGAAAATATTGAAGATATTTATGGTTCAAATTTTCTTATGGAATTTGTTTTTTTTTCAAAAAAGAACCAACTGTCATGTCAAGCCAAAAAAAACAGTTTCCGTCCGATCACTGAAGTCAAGCCGCGTTGGGTGTGGTTAGTACTTGAATAGGTACTGTTGGCATGTTGGCGGGGCACTGTGCCCTCCTATGTATTCAAAACAACCAATTATGACTCTTTAAGAGTTACGCTTACCCCATAAGGCATTATGGCCTAACAATACACAAAGAATACCTTCTCTGATGAGAATGTAAAAAACTATAAATCCCGAAACCATATTGCTTTTGGGATGTTCGTATCGCCCTCGTATGCATAATACTATATTTTTAAATTCTATACCTAAATGGTTCATTATTTCTTTGTTCCAGGTGAGTTTCCACAGTGCGATTATTTTCAACGAAAAATAAAGTGACAATGAGTGAGTATGAAAAATGAGAATTGGGAAGGAATGTGCATTTGTGCAGGAGTGGAGTTAAAAATATTATCGAAAGGGAAAAAATAGTCGAGAAAGGTAATTAGGAGCTTATGTCAGAGAAATCTCTCTCATCTATGGTGGCACTTGCTATCGATTCATCGAGCTGCCCTCCTGTCACCATGATTTTCAATGGTTTGGAACAGCCGCTTAAGATGCAATCTCGCACGAGGGTGCAACTGAAATCCCCACATTATCCTATGCAAGTCAGAGCGCTCGTTTGGTAATAGTAGAGAGGATTTAGCGCTCCGTAAATCATGCTTCTTGGTACTTCGGAATCCCCAAAATTAGCTGGACCATTTGGGTGTTATCTGTTCATAAATTCATTTCATATTTGAGCTTCCAGTAGCAGTTTCAAGTTCCATCCCAGTTTCGCGAATTCTGAATTCGTGATTGGAAAATTCCATGCATTTACTCCTTATTAGTGGAAACTGTTTTGTGGTATCGATTGGTATTCATTCATACATTCTGAACTA
>WSXT02022491.1:0-14083 GCA_011762715.2 Neuroterus valhalla | reverse complement strand
GAAATTTTAACTATAAAAATAAAAATTTTCAAAAAAAAATGGAATAGTGACATTTTTGGCTCAAAAAATTGAATATAAATATAAATATATAAATATAAAATATATAAATTTCTGAGGAAGAATATTAACTTTCTAAGGGAAAGATAATTTTCTACAAAAAAACTGACTTTTCAGGAAAATATGTAAAGTTTCATCGGAATAATTAAATTTTCAATTCAAGAACACAAATTTTGAACAAATTGTCGAATTTCGAACTAGAAAAGATCAATTTTCCACTAAAAATGAAACAGTTAAATTTCCAGTTGAAGAAATAGATTTTTAACCAAGCTGATGAATTTTCAGGTATAATGATTAATCTTCAAATGGATAGATGTACTTTAAGCGAGAAGATGCTTCATAAAGAATCATTTTCTCTAAAGAGGCAAATTTCCCATGAAGTACATGAATTCTTAAAGAAATACTTCAATTTCCAGATTTAGAAATCAATGTTCAACTAAATACTTGGATTTGCACCAAAAAAATATGAATTGATTTTTAACAAAGTAGTTGCAATTTGACCCAGAGGTGAATTTTTAATCGAAATCATGCAACTTTAGCATAAAAATTTAGCTCTCAACGAACAAGTTAAAATTTTAAACAAATAGTTGTTTTTTTGATCAAAAAGGGATGAATTCGCAATTAACAAGTTAAACAAGTTTCCTATCATAATTCAGAAATATTTCTTCTCCGGAATACTTCTACTCTAGAAACGGCTTGAAATACTTTCTTCATTTAAAATTGAGAAGAAGAAAACTTGTGACGAATTTTGAATTGGAGGAACGATTTTAAAATCCTCTCTCCTAAATCCAAATTTTAATTAGTTTGAATAGCTCCCGTTCCATGTAAAAAAATCCTTGTTCCAAGTGAAATTATACTCCCTCACTGAAACTCCATGCCCTAAAATAAAAACTATAATTATTTTCTCAAATTCCTTATCTTAAGTCAGATAAATGAGGAAAAGCAGATAAAACGTGATAAATACATTTTTCAGAAAAAATTTGGATAATAATTCTTTCTGTATGTTTTGGCTATCATCAATTTGATTATCAAATTCGAGTCAGCTAAAAAAATCTCAGAGAGCAACAAATTTGCAAAACGTTATTCTTATGATGGAAAGAAACAAATAATTCTTCTTCTTATGAAGCATAGATGCATTTGAATAATTGATAAATAATTACTAATTATAGTTCAATGTTCATAAAACTGTCCATTTGAAGAATGGGTTTTTGATTCTTTAGGGCCAAAATCAATTTCTCCTACCAAGAACAATCTTTTTCCCTTCACTCAAAAAAATGTCAAAAGGATGTATTTTGACAACGATGGAATTACCTCTCGAATATAAATCTTGATTTCCGGCCTAATAATTATCTTTGTTTCTAATGAATATTTGCATTGTTCAAAATTAAAAAGACAAGAGGACAACTTTACTAATTTGCTCTAACGCTGTAACACAGGCTTTACCCTCCATATTTTGGTCAAACGGGTTCAAACATCTATCCATAAATATGGATTTGTTCAGCATGTTGGTGTCTCAACGTAAAAGAGAAACACTCTGGCAAATGCTTTACCCTCCATATTGCGATCATATACATATGTTCATTCATTATTCTAAAAATTGACGAATTCAACATGAATATGTCCTAATACGTCCCAATCAAAAAATCGAATGCACTGTCACATCCTTCACTATCCATATTGCAGTTCAAGGGGCTGAAAAATCGCTAATACACGCACGCTCGTGAACCGGGGACCACTGGCGCTCAACGTGGGGCACGAACCCAAGGCGGAAATCAAGCACTGCGTTACTTTTATATGTTCCACAACAAAAAATGCAACGCTCTGGTGCATGCATCAACCTTCATATATCAGCCAAATAGGTTGTAACATCAATCTGCAATAGGACTCGTTTCACTTTTCTGTCCCAAGGCAAAAATGTAACGTTCTGGTACATGCTCACACTTGATTATATTACATTTATTCTTTTTGATCGTTATAAAAGCATTTAAAAGTAATGAATCAAGTAATTGGAGCAAGACATCGATGCTTGGGATGAATATTGTACTTCCTTTCCGCGATCCTCCTCCCACAGCGCATGATAAGTCGTTACTTTCTATTCTAGATTCAGCGACAGTACTCAGACTATAGGAGTTAGTCTAATCATCTCGTGCAGTACACCATAGCTTTCTCAGTATGCCTGAAACCGGCTACTTACGTGAATGCTATGCACTGTATATAATGAGAATGTACGAACAAACATTGCTCCCAAGTGTGCGGTGAACCACGTGTTTCGCTCAATATAATCCCTCTGCTTGTTAACAGAAGAGCAAAGTTCACAGAGGCTACAGCGCCTGATCACGTCATTCTGGGTATCTAGGGTCCTGAAAGTGACGCTTTCCATTTTGGGAACATGAAAACTGTCATCGATTTCAATAGGAAATGGCGATGTTGTAGTACTGTATAGGTTATTTTTTACGGCTACGGGATTTCTGAATTTTTAAAGAAAATATTGTGTGTCCCGAGACCCACAGCAGATGTGAATGACCCGTGTCTTACTTTTTGCTCACATTTCAGGTAACAGCAGAGCCAACTCGAGAAATTTTTTTCGTCGACCAGACTTCGTTCATCAACGCTATGTTTTTCCTGGAAGCGGTTAGTTTTCCCGGCAGTAGTCTATTATTGACGCACTCGATGAGGATGAAAAATTACCAATCAAGTTTTTTTATTTGCGTACTAGTGATATAAAAATTTTATATTTGAAATCTGTGATTTTCGTGCGATGAAATAGACCTAAAAATGTTCTTACAAAGCTAATGAGCGATTTTTAATCAATATTGGAAATAGTCTTCGAAAATTCTTCTAAACTCAATTTAATAAAAATGGCTATTGTTATCATTAAATCATCTTAAGCGGAGCAAAAAAGCTTCTGATAACGAAAATAAAATTGCACACAAAAATTGTGATTCTTAATGAATTTTTAGTCCTTTGGCTGTTTTTTTAGATTCTCCTGAATTGCACAAATCTACAGATTTCGATTTTTCAAGTTTCCGAATGCTTATTCTAAATTGTAAGAAATTTTTGTTTGAAATATTGCTTTCTATTCCTCGAACTACTCAACGAAAGAAACTGCTGAGATGTTGCAGTCGACCAGGGCAAAAAATCCGATCACGAACATAGTTCGTTCCTGTTTGTCGAAGAGCACAATGTCAGGTCTCGTGTGTTGCATACAAACTATTGTCGTAACCTGCAGTTCCAGTGAATCCGGCACTCCTTGTTCTCAACAATTGATCCATCTGCCTTGGAGTGTTCAGCAGGACAAGGTCGCGGCCAACGCCATAAGAGCGACAAAGATGATAGTAAACACCCTTAGGGCCGCATTGTGTCTCTAGATATACGTACATCGTTCCTGCATGAATTTTACAATTACAAACTACATGCCGTAGGTCCTCAGGTAGTTTATGATGCACCCTGCACCTATGGATAGAAACTCCTCGACGTAATATGTGGCTACGATATGCTAGGGTGGAAACTACACCATCCTGACAAGCAAAATTGAAACTTTCGGTGTCCAAATTGAGTCCAGATAATTCAAGGAAAGCAAACGTTGACTTATGTGACAAGGATCAATCTTTTCCAATTTTGTAAAAGTTTCCGTTCATTACCTTGTCTTCGTGTTGTTACGGAAGTTTTTGTCCCCCGCTTAATTCACATGAGTTTTTAGAAGCAAGACATCTTGATGAAGTAATGTTCTCTCTTCACTTCTGATGTTGAGGTTCAAGCGAAAGGCTCAAGCTACCTGCTCCACGGCTTTTTGGAGAAACGCTCATTTTCAAACCATTTCGTGATTCCTGGCAAATTCCAGGAGCGGATCACTACCTTTCGCAACGATGTAGGCCGTGCTTAGAATATTTTGGCTGTAGAAGCATTGGAGATTGAGAAGTCCACGTCCGCCTTCACGGCAAGCGACGTATAAGCATAGAATCCTTTTACATAAATTTCTCGTGCATAGTGAAGTCGAGGGCTTCGAGCTCATTCTTCGTCCATGGAACTACCACAAACGAATTGAGTAGAACCTGGACGGCAAGAATGTTCGTCGCAGATATCTTGTTCAACGCAGACAGCTTGGACGACTGATCCGTCAAGAAGGTGATTTTATCTACTTCGGTGAACCTCCTTTACTGACGTTATATCTTGGATGCACACCTAGGTATTTGTAGGTCTCCTCAGCGCCAAGGTGTCTAATAGTTCCAGATGAATCTTGGCACACTTGTCCAATCTAAAGTCCATTCGGATTTCTCGTAGATACTATCCCACCATACATCTCGCTATGTTTGAATGAACCTCCAAGCTTTCTGACAGATGATAGGTCTATGGGAAGTGAATCGGGAGCTTTTCGGTCATCGATCCAGGTCATCAAAGATTGTGTTGATAGTTTGCAGACACTTCTGTCGATTACCAGATTCTTCCGGCAGCCTGCTACACCTCGTTTAGATTCCTGTTGTTTGTGAATCCCTTTCCATACATGTCCAGTTATTTGATCAATGTTGTGATTTATAGAAGCTAAGCTCTTACACAGCGTGTCCAGACAAGTTATTGGCCTGTATCTTACTTGTGTTGGCCAAGTAGCCTCTCTTTAGTAGAAACACAGTGCGTTCTAACACCAGCCACTGCGGAATAGGCATCTCTGACTTTAAATATGATATAAAGAACTAAGCCAGACCTTGATGAGTAGAAATGATCTTATTCTACTTAAATTTCTTACTATAATCTGGACCAGACGCGGAAAAGTTCTTTGTGCCCCCTACATGCTTCCTTTATCTTCTCGGCAGTGGTTGGTGGGCATTCCTCCTCAGATGTTATAAGCACAGCTCGTATGATGCTCTCGGTGCCTTTATTCAATGGGTGCTGCACTTTGTAGATCTTTCTCAAAAATCTCTCGACTTCTTCGGACTTGGCTGTTTTTTTGACAAGAACAGGGGACCGCTGAAAAGGCGCAATAAGTGAGCAGGAAATTGTTTATTCTTCCTGACCCATCCCTCCCTCTTTCGAATTCTCCTCCCTGCGTCAGATAGCACTTGTATTCCTTCAACCATGCGCTGCTTGATGGTCAGCAGCTTTAGTATTTTCAATGTGTGATGACGAATTCCCATTTCATGAGCGAACTTTCGGACCCTAGCCAAGGCTTACCGGATTTTATGAAGTCAATCACACACTGCATACGGGACGCGTTTCGTCTGGCCCAGCCAACCTTCTTGTTCAGTTAATGCAAGGGCTTTTTAGTTTTCCTATCAATCGTTGGTTTGAATCTTCGATTCGCATCAGCCAATGCTCTCGCCGCATCATAAACTGAACAAGAGATGGTCCTGAGGCCTGACTCCTTTGAGGAATCCTCACGAAGGGCTGCATCCATTTTGGCCAGATCATAGGACTTGGGAGGAACCTCAATGTTGATGTTTCTTATTGTCCTGGAATCGCCATCATCTCTTGGAGAATGCCTTGTTTGAGCAGTTCGTCCTAATGTCGCTTCCTGATCTTCGTCCACGGCTTGTTCTTCCAGCGGTTGAGGAAGCGTTCCACGTACATCTAATTTTTTTCGAAAGGTTGACGGCAATGTTTCTCAACACTTGCTGTGAAAGGTGCGAAAGCTCTGGATGTTTCCGGCACCACACAGTTTAGGCCAATTATCAGCGATTAGGGACAATACTGTCATCATCATGAAGGACGTCGATTGTCTCGCTGATTTGTAATTAAAATAAAATTGTGACCAGCAGACTAAATTATATGAAAAAATCCAGTTTGATCTCAATGAGCGGTATCAGAAGTATTCGACTGGACTGCTGTTCTTTGAATATTCATAACTCACGAACCAGATGAGTGTTAATCAATTTTTTGAGATAAAGGTCAAACAACAAGAACGCGAACACCGATCTTCAAGAAGAACACATACCGCTGTACACTGATATATACCACTATACTATACATTCAAATCCAGGAGGAAATGTCGGAAATATGTTCATTTGAAGAAAACGTAAGCCTTGTATTCAAAATGACGTAACTCTCAGGATTTTCGAAATTTTCAAAAATCCTGCTACCAAAAAATATTACCTATACAGCACTACAACTTCGCCAACTCATTTTGAAATCAAGAATACATAGGCCAGAGTACTGATATTCCTGATGTAGGAAGCGTCAACTCATATTGGGCTTTGCTAATTACGACAACGAACAAACTCACACCATAGTATCTATATTATGCCCATTCAAAACAATCTTCTTTTCACGGATAATGAGGAGCAGGAAGTGACTCGAGAATTTGATGACGTCTAGACAATAGTCATAATACTCTATGGAAGGTTGCCATAAACAGAAAGAACGAGGGTTTTATATCGAGCCAAAAAAATTACGCAAATAATGATATTTTCACTGCATATCACAAATGAAAAACGGATTAAAATTCCACACTTTTTTCGCGGAATTCGAAGCATTACTGGAGATTCCACAAAAAATATAACTCAAAAATAGTAATAAATATACATTCATATTTGGAATCAAGTTGAAAATTTTGATTTTTGAGCATTCTCAACTCTTTGTATGCGGGGCGTTATTTCTGAACTGTCCTAATTTCAGAAGTTATGCCTCCCGAGTGCTTTCCAATTTCCAAAGTTTGTTTGCCCATACGATGGTAGTTCACACACGAGTTTATTAACTTTTACTGTCATACCTCCCGGAACTAGAGGGGGTAAAACTTTCATCCCCTGGGCAAAACAGGTATTTTCAAAAAGTAATAACTTCCTTCCTACAAATGCAAATGATATTTGCTATGAGAGCTTTCTGAACCATTTTGAACGCACTTCTATTCTATGGAGCCCGTTTTTTCGTTTCTGAATTTACATAAAGAAATAATACATGAAATGTATATTCATCATTTTTAACTCTTTGGGTACTTTTGATTTCTTCGAAAGTTATAGTATTGTAAAAGGAAGCTTGCCGTTCTTCTAGTATTGCTTGTCAGGATGGTGTAATTTCACCTTCGCATAGCCTCATATTCTGTCGAGAAAATTCCAGCGATAGGTGCAGGGCGCGTCATAAACTCCCTGAGTACCTCAACCGCGCGCTTAGACAGGCGGCCCAGCTGGCCAGAGCTCGACTGTATTGCTTGGTCTCAAGACGAGCTGCACTAAATGCTTCATAATTGATCAAGTTTGCCTTATTTTCAAGTATTTTTGCTTTTGCGAACTTGAGGATTTTTAACTTCCTAAAGAAATAGAAAATGATTCGGTTAGGATCAACTTTTATCAAGCTGCGGCTTTCCGTTTTTTTTCTATATACACGGGTGGTATTCTAATTTTTTTTCGGAAAAATCGATTGTTCCTGAAGGATATAGAATCTTGAATGAACATTGCATATCGCTTTTTCTTTATGAATATCCAAAAATAGGAAAAATGGATTAGATAGAATGGAAGGGCCATAAAATCTTCTCAGAAAAAATGTATTATGCAATGGAAAAGTGGAAAATGACTCGGACTTGTGGTAACCATTTTTTCGGCAATTACCTTTAGACAAGGAAATTGATGAAGAAACCTAACCTGTTCCAGATTGCTCAGCGCATTGATGGACGTGAATATTAAACTCATATTGCAATTAAAAATGATTGATTTTCAAGAATAAATGTAAGCCATTTTGACCCATAAAATATATACTCGACTACTTCATCAGGAACCGAAGCTTGCGAGTGCTTGAGATTGGAAGCGGAACATAATGTCTGCAAATTGTTTCGCAGAATAATAATGGCGATAACAATGCAAGCTAGATTCAGCTCGATGGAAATTCATTACTGCTGCACTCTATTTCTCATTATTATTGTCTCTGGATGACCTCAATGTTTCCGAAGCACCTTCTGAGTCATAGTTTATTTTTTTCCTCTTTTTTTTTTATAGAGATGAGATAGAAATTATGAGACATATTGACAATTTTGAATTTACAATGATATTAAACGTATTTTAAGAGCAGATAGGATCATCTCATGGTTAAATTATATCTCAGCCAGATCTGAGGTTGGCTAAACCCACCGCAAATCCATTGAGGAAATTTCCCCTGGGTCGAACCGAAATATCCTCGAAAAAATGGTGTTCAGCTGTCTGGGAGTTCTTTTAGGTTTTAAAGATTTGTTCTGGAATCGTATTTTGAAGATTTGTGGTTCTTATAGTCATACATAACTTTTTCTCATTAATGCCATTTTTATGATCAGAAATCTGAGTAGCAAGGACACTAAAACTATAAGAAGCATCCAGATTCAAATATTTTGAAAATTGAAAATTTCTAGTACGTTTTTTTTTTTTGCTCAATTTTTGTGTATTTTTCGTCTCGTGCCTTTTTTCCTATCATGTCAATGTGACAGTTTATTAGTATATGTTATTGATTGCTCTTATCAATTACTTTGGGGGCTTTCAATGAGAAATAATATTCTTTAGAATGTTTTTGTAATGATTCAACTTCCAAGGTGTACGGTTCAAACATTTGTAACTTTGAACAGTGGAAATGACAGCGTAGATTAATTTTCGAGACCTAGAAAATGAATTATTTCCCAGCTTGAAAAACGTGAATTCAAAAAAATGTTGCTCAATGTTTCTTATATTCAAATACTCTGAGAATGGCTAAGAACGTTAGATTAAATATTTATAAATCAAGAAACGTTCAACAGAATTAGTTTCTGAATATTTGAAATTGTCACTGCTAAAAAATGTTCTCAATGAAGGAGCAAAATTTTTGAAAACAAAAAAATTTGAACCACCGACTTCATGCGAATTTACCATCTTTTAAAAATTCTTCATTTTAGATGGAGCTTCATCTTTTTGGTTAAGAATTTATTTTTCTCAATGAAAATGCAACTGTTTGGTTTAAAATTATTCTGTTTTGGTTGAAAATTCACTGCCCGATTCAGAAATTTATTTTTTTCTGGTCCAAGTAAACTGTTTTATTGTTTGAAATTAGAATATTTTCTGTTGTGCTTGGTTCTTGTATTTGGTTGTGACTTAAGATGTTTATGTGGTAATTAAACCATTTGGTAAACAACCTTTTTTTTGTTATGTAGATAATTTATCTTGAAGGCCTCAAAATTGACAATTTCGGCTGAATTTCGTATTTCCCTTCAAAATTGATCTTCTTAGATCAAAATTTATTTTTCTTGATAAAAATTAAACTATTCGATTGATAATGATAACGCTTAGCGTTGAAATTCATCGAATGTTGAAATAATAGGAAATTAATCTACCTTGGGGAGAAATCATATTTTTCGTTTAAACTCTAACTATTTAGTTGAATGTTGCACCTCTAATAGGAAATTTATTTTCTTCAAAGATTCTTCTTTTTGCGGATTTAACTTTTTGTTATTTGATAATAATTCATCTATCTTCTTGGAAAGTTTATTATTTTTTGAAAATTTTACTTTTCCTTCGAAATATTTCTATTTGGCCGAGAATTCAATCATTTTCTTGACTGTTAGATTTTAAATTCACCTATTTGGTTATTAATTTATCTATCTTCTTGGGAAGTTTATTGTTTTTTAAAAAGGTTACTTTTCCATGGGATTCTTCTTCTTTTGCCGAGAATTCAATTGTTTTCTTGAAATTCGGCCTTTTTGTGGAACGTAAATCTTTTTAGTTAGAAGTTTAACTGTTAGGTTTAAACTTCGCCAGTTAGTTAAAAACTCACCTATTTCGCTGGAAACTTGATTATTTTTCAAAAAGTTTACTTTTTTTGTGGAATTCTTCATGTTTGGCTGATAAGGCACTTGTTTCCTTGAAATCCGGCCTTTTTGTAGAAAGTAAATCTTTTTAGTTAGAAGTTCAACTGTTAGGTTTAAAATTCACCAGTTAGTTGAGAATTCATCTATTTTTTATTGACAATTTGTTCTTTTTTGTAGAAAATTAATCTTCCAGGTTAAAATCATAATGATCGAGTTTGAAAGTCAGCTATTTGGATGGATATTTATCTATTTTTTTGGAAGTTTGATCACTTTCTTGAAAATTCCCTTTTTTTTAAAATTAATCTTTATCGGGAAAGAATCTCCTCCTGAATTAGAAATATTATTTTTTTTTCAAGTTAAGCAACTTGGCTATTTGGATTCAAAATTCAACTCGTCAATTTGTCGATTTTTCAGTTCTTTCAATTCGAAAGTTCAACTATTAGAGAAAATGTAATTGTTTTTTGATATATTTTAATATTTTTTATCTGAAAATTAGATTATCTAATTGAAGTTGCAACTTTCTAGACTAAGAATAAAACTTTTGCCGAAAATTCCACTATTTCTTTTTGGAGGATAAAAGTTCAACATTTTTTTGCATAACCAATTTTTCTTTATGTCAAGAAATAATTCCTCTCTTGAATTTCTCGAAATTTTTTGGGCTGATATCAAGAAGAAGTCATCTAAAAAATCTCTGAATGTCAATGCATGCACTTGGCCAATCTATTGTAAATCGACACCTTGCCGAAGAGACTTGGCGGTCCCAGGGTTAAACTTATGCAAAGAGGTTGTACTCACATTATCAAACACGACTGCATCAAACGGAAGCTGAGATTTCGACGTGTCTCTTGCTGAAAAAAAAACAATCCTTGGTCATGCAATATTCATCGACAGAACCAGTATAAAATGTTTGCATAAGGAATCGATAAAATGAAGAGCGAAAAGGAACTGCAAAGAAGATGCATTTGCGACAGGAAAAAATTTAGTGTGATCCTCCTCCCTCCTCTTTTTTTATCTTTTGTCTACTTTTTTAAATTTTTTATCATTTTCGAGAAGACAATACAACAATATTCTGAATATCTACCAACTTTTTGATGTACATCTAATACCCTTATCAAGGTAAGTAATTTTTTGGCAGATCATAACATATAAGGAACCCGGATTGTGTTTTTAAAAATAATGAAAATAGAGAACAATGACAAAAGATGAGACAAAAAAATGTATTATTAGTGGTGGCTTTCTTATTAATCTTTCTTTTTTTTTATCTTCATGTTGTTTTTCGAAAATTGTATAGCAATTTGAGATTGCTCGTCTACATCTGATTTACATTCCATTTTCCAGGGTATTCAGATAATTATTTGATTTTTCGAAGTTTAAAAGAAATTTGATATATTCTTCTACAAATCTCGAATTTCCTGAATTTTTATTTTTAAATTCTTATTCATGATAGTGTAATCAAATTTTTTTTCAATTCTCTCAATGACTGTCTGTCTTGCTAGTTGTTTGTTTATGTCGTTAACTAAGTGTTGTAGCGACGCTAACTTTTGAAGGATTCGAAAAATCAATTCTGCCCATGATAAACTTTTTGAAGGTCCCGCAATGGAAGTCAAGTTCGTGAACTATGAAAATTCAACCAAAATTCCAAAAGTTATAGGATTTTGGGGAATTTTGACAGAATCTATTTCAAATTTCCAGAATTTCTGCTTGAGTTTCTAATAGATTGAAAAAAGGCTTACAAATTATCCAAAAATTTAAATATTCTATAAATAATAGAAAACGTCCGATGATTTTCAAAAATTTGATGCTTTATCGCTTTCCATGCCCGACACTTTCTTTGAAATTTGCCTCTTTTATGATATTAGATGAGATTTGCAAGAGCTCTAACTTATTACTCTGAACTGATTGGAAATTCATTTTTTTGGGAAAATTTCACTTCTGTTATATTCAGAATTCAAGTTTTTTGCTGAAAATTTATATTAAAAATTTATATATTTCGTTTAACATTCGTCTTTCGGATATAACATTCGTCTTTCCTATTGAGGTTTCATTTTTTTTGTAGAAGAATTATATTTTTGGGTGATAATTCATGTTTTGTGTTTAAAATATCATTCTCTTCAATAAAGAAGTTTACCGCCAGACGTTTAATCCAGAATTAGTCGCTTTTGGTAAAATATATATGGTTTTGTTTGGAATTCAGTTATTTTGTTGGGATTCCATCTTTTTGGGTTTCAAAATTCAATTGATTTATTGAACATTTTTCTTTTTGGATGCAAGATCCGTTCTTTGGGATCAAGAATTCTTTCTTTTTTTTTTGGAAATGTCAGAAATCTGGGTTGAAAATTCATCTTCCATTTGGTTGCGAGGTCAGCTATTTTTGTTCAAGAATTTCATTGGTTTGTTGAACAATTGACTTTTCAATAGGGAATCCATCTTTTTGGGTTCGATTCATCTTTCATAGTTGAAAGTTCATTCTTTCTAATCATAAAGTCTCAAATCATATTTTTTTCCAGAATTGTATTCTATGGTTAGGAAATCTAACTATTTTGTCGAACATTTCATCTCCTTAAGTTGAAAATTCGATCATTTTGTTGAAAAGTCACATTCTTCGCAGCTAAGAGTTCAATCTTTCCATTGAAAATGCTTCTTTTCGGGTTAAAAATTGAACAATTCAGTTCCATTTTTTTCTCTCCTCCAAATCAAAAATAGTTTTTGTTTAAAAATTCAAAAATTCGAATGAATGTTGTTTTCCGCATGACAGAAAAATCTTTTTTCGTTTTAAATTTTACTCTTTGCGTTTAAATTTCTCTATTATGTCGAAAATGCATCACTCCTGGGTTCAAACACAATAAATTGGTCAAAAAAAGAAATGGAAATTTTTTCTTCTATCCCCGGATAGCTTATGCAATTCTGCATCTGATAAGCTCCATTAAAAATGCTAAAAATTTTTTGAAGACAATACAGATCGTGAGAAGCCTCAAGAATAACCTCAATAATTTGCAATAAAACTGTAATTCCTAGGAGGTGGGATTAATTCGTTTTCAGTAGGTAATTTTCTCTGCTATGAATGCTGCATTTTTCTCGTAAAAGCTATTCTGCATCCAGCGAACTCAAACTATTTTTCATGTTTGTGCACCACTTTCATTCGTGAGATGGATTTGATCCTAATCTCTGTTGGAAAATAAGCTCATCAGAGAATTATTGCAATAATATTATGAACTCTGAATAAAATAATTAAATATTTTATAGTTAAGAGGAGCTTGCATTATTTGTTAAAAAAAAAGATCCGAAATAAGTTTCTTTTAACGAAATTGATCGATCGAATAAAAATTTACCCAACTCTCATATTCAATAATCAAATTTCAAATTTCCATTTCGACTTTCTCTTATTTGCCTGAATATTGATATTGAGCATTATTTGTATCCTACCCAACTGCCACCATAATTTTCGTTCGTTCGATTTGAGATTTGTCCTATTTTGGATTTATTCGAGCCATTATTGAATTCCATTTCCATTCTTCCTCATGGACATATAACCAACAATTCGTTAACACGAATCGCGTGTAATTCAAATTTGACCAATCACGATTTTGACTCTGAATTACGCGTCATTATCTTTGTGTTTGATCCAGCATGAAAGTTTAATAAAGGTGTAATTGTGCAATAAAAGTGTAAAGAGGAATTTCTGTACATAACAATTCGATATAATGCAGATTATAATATAAAGCAAATAAATAAAAGTAAACAAGAAAGTAAATAGAACTTGGGTTATTCCATATAGATTTTCAAAATATACACACACACACACACACATCTATGCATAGCTTTCTTGAGAATTATTTTTAAGAGACGTTTAAAGTTTGGTTTAGAATTTCGTTATAAAAACTTTCAGTAAATAAAAGCACGGCTAATTATTGAAGAGATAAGTAAAAAATTCGGGTGGAGTTCCGAAAAGCGCTTATCTCCGACTTCTTTGAAACTCTGTATATCGACGTATTTTGACGCGCTGATCACGAATATGATAGTGAAAATAGGCGCAAATTTGATTTTATGGTGAAAACCATGAAAACCCCATGAAAATTATGTTTATTTACGTTTATGTCAGTGAATAATGAAAATTTATAAAAAAGTTTGAGGTAATAGTTGTAGATCTTTTAAAAATACGTATCTTATGTTCTATATGTTTTTACGCTACGACTGACGGTTTTCTATAGAATAAGGGAGAATGACAGTACAAAGTGCAGAGTTGGGGTGGAGTTCCGAAGAGCGCTTAACTCCGATTAATTTGAAACTCTGTATACCCACGTA